>CM061134.1:95078394-95162875 GCA_030789695.1 Scilla litardierei
CGTACGTCAGTGCTCTAGTCGTGCTCTAGCTTGTGGTTGTACCTGTTACATTATTAATACTAGTATCTTCTTTGGGGGTTGGATGGAGGTCGTAGTGTCGACCGAACTAGGGTAAATTTGTGTGCACATCTGTGATTGCTTATTGTTCTGCTGCTGCTATAACTTCGTGTAATTTCTCGTGGGTTGCACGAGGATTTTTTATTATCATATTCACCCCCCCCCCTCTAGGCTTAGATCCAGATCCAACATTAACTTCTCTCTACTTGGTTTTGATGATGCGCAAACATGAATACATGCGATTAACCCCCTCCATGCAGTTAAGTCATTGCCAAATCTAGTCATGAAGATCAATTGCAATGAATGACAATCAAGCTTAATCAAGATCAATCAAAGCTCAACGAGATGATTGACTGATCTAGACAAAGAGAGGACTCAAAGACTTCGGGTTTAATCAAGAGAAAGAAAAGAAGCTTAATGCATTGTAAATTTTTTTGTTCTTTTATTTCTTTCTATTAGATTGTAGCCTTGAAGTAAAATTAACTTGAAGCACACACACATTACTCACATTATCATAGGAATCCCTTAGAAAAATTTTCATAGGTCCCTAGATCATAAAACCCTTCTTGGGCAATTTGGGAGTTTGACAGGCGACTCCCGATCATTTGGCAGGCGCCTATCTGCGATACATGCATCTTTGTTTTATTCAACAGTTGACTGTAATACACACATTTTAGCTAGGGTTTTTGGGTTTTCATTCTTCACTTCTAACAGGTGACTACTGTACAAAGTACATGTACCTGTCTTACTTGTAGTGCATGTGCATTGTTAATCAATCGCATGTTTCCTCTTAACCAAAAATCCCATTTTGACAATTTACGTACTTGCACATTTTCAGGCGATGTACGTTGGTTTTACAGGCGCCTGCCCAAGGCACAGCCTCCTGTCTTTTCCACTACAATCGCATGTCCATCCTTGCCCAAAGATCTCATTTTGTCAAGTTACGCACTTGTGTATATTCAGGTGCTGCACGTTGTTTGTACAGGAGCCTGCACAAGGTACATGCATCTGTGTATACCACATCAGTCGCATGTCATAGCTTACCCAAATCCTTGATTTTGTGCACTTACGTACTTCTGCTTTTAAGGCACCTGCCTCTAGTTTCTAAGACGCATGTATGATGATACATGCTCCTGTCTGACCCTCGTTAGTCGCCTGTCTATTAATCCCATTTTCCTTCCATTGAATTTGGTTCTTCGTCCCCAAATGGACGAGCGCCTGCAGTAGTTTAGACAGTCACCTATCTACATGTATCAGCGCCTGTCTAACCTTAAGCAGTCGTATGTCCAACGTGAAAATTTACCGTTTTGATTTTCACCTACCCTCTAACACTGTTCAGCAGGCGCCTGCTCGGGCTTCTACAGGTGCATGTCCTACCTATTAATTTAGACGTTGAGCCTTTTTCCAATGTGATCTCTTGGGCATTTTAGGTATTTGACTAGGGGTTTTAAGCAAGCCTATAAGTACCTCTATTATTGTTCCATTGGACATCACTAAGACTCTCTAACATCTCTCTTGGAACTCAAGGCTCTCTCATTTCATTACAAAGCCCTAAAAGTTCTAAGTCTACAAGCTTTTCACTAAATCTTAGCTTATCTTCCAATTAGAAACAACTCTTATCATCTACCTTTGGTGAAGACTAGTGTAAGGGCTTTTCTCTCTTCTAGGAAGAGGATCTACACACTCACTCTTGCCTCACTTCAAGTTATACACTTCAAGGCATAGGAGATTGTAAGTGTGATTTCATATTTCATTATATATCTCTCTTGTTGATTTTCTCTTGGTTGTGAGAGGGTATTTGCTTGTTCCTGGTTTGTGGGAGACAAGGACATCAATAGTTGTATTGATTACACTTGAAGCTCAAGGTAGGGTTCTATCTTGAGTAGCCGGGTGGACTCCCGGGTGGTGTGGACGTCGGATTACCGAGAACAAGTCAGGTTTGACTTGTGTAATCCGAGCCATTGAACATATTGTGTTTAGTTTGTTTTAATTGTTGTTAGTAAGTTTTTCTGCATTATTGTTTGGTTAAGATTTTAATTAGGCGTAAATTCCTCTTTAATTTTATATACACTATTCAACCCCCTTTCTAGTGTTTTCCTCATAGCACAGGGTCCTTACAGGAACTTCCAAGCTCCACCACCTCAGCAAATCGGGTTCCAACAACCAATGGTAATGGGGAACGTGCCACCACAACCGCCGAAGTCTCTCCTGGAGACTACCATTGAAGGCTTCATGGCCCATAAGGCGCAGAGGAACGACAGTTTCTAAACCACCCTCATGCAAAAAACTCAAGAATGGATGCACTTGCCTCCTCCAACACGATGTTGGAGACCCAATTGGCCCAGTTGGCACAACAAGTAGGTGTTATGAAAAGTATCGAATGATCACTCCCTGCTTAGCCCGAGTAGAACCCTAGTGCAATGAATGCTATAATGCTCACAAGTGGTAGGAAGCTTGCGGGTCCCCAAGGTTAGCAAGGCATCCCTGAAAGGGATGTTGATTCAGGAAAGCATAAGGATAAGGAAGATTTCATGGAGCCTGTAACGGTCGCTTTCCGATCATACCTTCTTCGTGCACGTGCTTTTGACCGTGCACGTATTTGTTTTAGACTTTGTTTGTTTCTGAACACTTTGGTGTGATATGTCATTGTGATCGTCTCGTAGAGTATTAAATTGTGGCGCTAATTTGGAACGTCATTTCACGGGTCATTCTCCCACGATTTGACATTGTTTGAAGAGACGTCACGATTTTCACTTTTGCCGTTAGGACTTTCTATTTTTAGTTTCATTTCTCATCATCGAAATTGTGATCCGTCTTCTTTATGTTCTTTCTCTCGTCGCCACGGTTACCCCAGTATTTATATCATCATTTTTGGGGTACGTTTGACCTACGTTCACTTTTTGCCCAACCTAATAATTGATTTAACCCTAAGTTCAATTGGCTTAGAGCCCCTAATTTTCACTACTACAGATTTGGGCTTAGGTAACGCCACTTAGATAGCGCTTTTAAAAAGCGCTATCTAAGTGAGCTCTTGTATAGCGCTTCTGTACTTATAGAAAATAAAAATAAATCAAAATTAAGCTAAAAATCACTTAGATAGCGCTTTTTGTTAAAGCGCTATCCAAGTAATAACTTACATAGCGCTTTTTATTAGCGCTATGGTACTAATCGTTACCTAAGCATTTTTATTAAAAAATATACATATAATTAAATCCTTAGGTAGCGCTTAAACCGTTAAATTTCCCAAACCTAAGTTTCTCAACCTGGCCTCGTCTCTTTCCCATCTGGCGGCGACCTCCCCCCATCGGCGACCTCATCCACCTCGTCTCGCGTCCTCAAGTCCTTCATCGCTCGGGTTACTCGCAATTTTTTTCTTCCATCGCCCTCGTCCCTCGGGCACAAACAAGTAGCCCCCAAAGCCCCATCCGATCCAAAATCAGAGGGGAAAAGGTCACAAATCGTGCTGCTCTTGTTGTTGCAGCTGCACCTGCCCTCTTCTTCTTACAAAAAGGGCAACAAAGCTGACAAAAGCACAAATCAAAGCAGTGCTGACGATATCGGCAGTAATCCTCCGGCCCTCCATCACCAGTGTCGAGTTGGGCTTGCCAGCAAACGCCAGCAGAACAAGAATCGTGATCCATGTAACGACGGTGGCCGGAACCACCACAGCGAGCGCCACCCCCATGGAGAGCAGGCCGAATACTCCGCCGTACATGACGGATGCGTAGAGGGCCGGCCAGCCGATGGAAAGGAAAGAGTCGGAAGCGGCGGACGCGGCGGAGATGGCGGAGTTGTACCAAGAGCGGATGGAGAGGAGGAGAAGAGGAGGTTCCATCTTGTGTTTGTTAATATGCCACAGTGAAATTGAGGGGTAAGAACTCTTGTCTTTTGTGCAGCAGCTGCTGAGAAATGGCAATGGCTAGCGTCGTATGTACGCAGGTGATCACTCCCAATTTGTTGGACAGAAAAGGTAATCCTCAATCATACACATGTGTCTATTGTGTATAATGTATTAGTTTACATTTGCTTGATTATGGTATCAAAATTAACCTATATAATTACCCCAAATATTTGTTTTATAGCACTCGTTACATTCAGAATAAGATGTATTTTAAACAACCATTTATCCTTTTTTGATTCAGCTGTTTGTGATATATGATTACATATAGTTCATCTTGCACAGGTGTCGGAAAAATAGCAGTTGAGATCAACATCAAGATATTTGTCACACCAGATGCCAAGTTAAATCACCTTTTGGATGAATATTTATAGATGAATATTTTCTTGTCTTTTCACCCTTCAAACCTTACTGCATAACCAACCGTGTTACAAATATGATTAAATTTGAGGCGTGGTTAATTTCTTTTCTGTGAACAAATTGGTAAATTATGGAAATTTCTCGTTTCTTTTGCACTTCAATTTCAAATTTCAAATCGATATGCTGTTATTGGATCTGGTTTTCAGAGGAGCAGCATGCTATCTCATCTGCATACGAAAAATGGTGGAATCTGGGTTGTGCTGTCTGTGCACATGAAAGCATGAGTATAACAAAGAAGGCACAAGTCTTTCTTAATGCTTTGCTTGATTAAGTGACAAACTTTTGTAAATTGAATTGTACGAGGACAAGCCATTCTCTTTTGCACATGATATGAAGAGCTTTACAGGCCATCATTGTTCTCTTCTCATATTAAGTAGTCACTGTGACCATTAACAAAGAAAAGAAACAGCTGGAGGTAGCTACAATTGCAAACAAAACAAACTGCATGCTTCTTCAGGTGGCCATGTGCCTCTCAGTGCTTGGTTGTCATGTTTTCTTGCAGAGCCAGCAACAAAAATTCATCATGTCAGATAATTTGTAGTGCTGTAAACTCTTTTTAGCATAAATTAAGCATTGTATTTATATAGGTTGTAACAACGTTGAATCCCATTTCTTTATTTTTGTAGTACAGAGCTGTGTTCAGGCCCTGCTCCTTGAACTTAGTTATAATCTGACCACAAAAGCATAATATACTCCATAATTAGCTTCAAAATAAATGAATTAGTGAAGTAATTGGAATTGAAAACAAACCTGAGTAAGCCTCATATTGAACTCATTTTTCACATCATTTGACTGATGTTTCATAGCCTTTATTATCGGTGCATTTGGGCATGATTTCCATCCATACAGTCGATCAACCTTAACATATATACACCATACATAGAGCATAGGCAATTGAGTTGATGGTAGAGTATGCCAATTCATAAAGAAGTGGCCATTTGAAGTGAAAAAGGCCGGAGTTTTAACCTTATTCAAGGCAACAATAAACTCTGAATTGCGACTTTTCAACATGTTAAGTGACTCTATTGTTTGTGGCTCGAGCCCATGCATGATGTCCACAACCAACACTGCAATATTCCCAACGGCGATGGGCTTTGGCGACGACACTTGGAAGCCACCGAACATGGACATACATTTTCTTATGTTGATGCCCTATGATGATTATGGTATCTGGTATGAAGGTTTGCAAGATTCGGAACAACTTTGGTTGATAATTGGCGAGGCAGGGAAGAAAGCTGATTGGACCCCAGGTGTGCTCTCTCTTCATTGCGCGACATTGGTAAGAAGCTCATCATTCTTTCATATTTATAAATATCAGAGGGCGTGTTATTATGCGCGTTTATAAAATGTGATGCTAACAGTGTCCATTGCCAACCAGCAGGTCCAACCAAGTCATCAAAGGAGCCCGATCCATTCTTTCTTGATAGATAAGTATATCTTTCTTGTCAGTTGGCTTATTTTATTTACACACAAGCCTGCATCTTAATATCTGCTTCAGAACACTCAGAAAAGCGTATGAAAAGTTTGATATGGTATAATCATGATCCCGTCTGCTGAGCGGAAGACGAGCAAAAAGAGATTCAGCATTGATCTGTCATTTGCAGCCATCATATTAACTAGAGTTCAGTAAGACAATAGTTCATTCTTATGATGGAATCAAGTGGATATTTTCATTTTTAGGTGTTGGATTGGATGACAATCTCCATTATTCAAGGACAAGGCGGTGTTGGATGTGGGGGAAAAAATATTATGGGCACATTTATTCATCATCAAGCCAGTAAAGAAGCATGCAAGCTATAGATTCTTGAAAAGAGGTCTCCAACTTCTTTTACAATGTTTGTTGGTCGGTTCCCTTTCTCCAGTATCTATTATTAATTCCCACCAGATACAAGACACGAGTCTTGAGAACTGTATCATGTAAATGAGAACCATGTCCTGGTGGCATGCTCCAGCCTTCATCTTCACTTGATGTTCATTATAACCAACTAGTGCAAACTAATTGGAGCCGCTTGGTTTATATAATTGGGTAGCCAAGGCTATCTAGTGAAACACATCTCATTTTAGATACAAGTGAAATGCATACATGAATATCAATCGTTTTCCTAGGGAATACAGAAACATGTGCCTAATGTTGCTAAAGTGTCTGCTTTTTAAAGAAGAATAGTAGACATGTATCACTACTACAAAAAGGACCTTTAATAGCACACCTTTAATAGCGCTTGCCAATTATAAGCGCTGTTAATTAGAGGCACATATAATAGACAGCGCTTCTTTTTGCAAGCGCTGTTAAAGGTCGGAGAATAGACAGCGCTTCTTTCTACAAGCGCTGTTAAAGGTCGGATAATAGACAGCGCTTCTTTCTGCAAGCGCTGTGTATTAGAGGCACAGATAATACACAGCGCTTGTAGAAAGAAGCACTGTTAAAGGCCCCCCTTTAACAGCGCTTGTCTGTGCAAGCGCTGTTAAAGGCCCCCCTTTAACAGCGCTTGCACAGACAAGCGCTGTTAAAGGGGACCTTTAACAGCGCTTTCATACACAAGCGTTGTTAAAGGCCACCCTTTAACAGCGCTTGTATCTGCAAGCGCTGTTAAAGGCCACCCTTTAACAGCGCTTGTATCTGCAAGCGCTGTTAAAGGCCTCCCTTTAACAGCGCTTGTTTGAGACAGGCGCTGTGAAAGATATTATATATTTACGCTCAGCTGTTCGCGATACCCGCGTAACCCTCTCGTCGAGGCTGATCCTAAACCCTAACCCGATTCCAGAAGCACGCGCAAACCCCAACCCCCCCTTGCCGCAGACCGCCTCTTTCCCCTCCTCCGTTTCGATTGTTGTCGCCCCGATCTGCCACCCGTCCTCCGACGAGCCACGCCACCACAGCCCCATCTACACCCCGTGGCAACACTCCACCGCCCCTCCTTCCCGTCGCTCGGACCTCGACAGCCATCCGACTCACCGTAGCCCGACCACCCCGCCTCAAGCCTCCCGTTTCCCCCACAACTAACCCTCGCCCAACTCGGCTTCCTCCTCGCGCCTCCACCCCATCCTGCCTAAGGATTCCAGATCCGTCGCCGAATCCAACCAGAGACCCGCCGCCGCTTCGGATTCCCCTCCCCTGCCCAGCATCCTCTTCCCCTGTTCGAAACAGAGGAACCCCGCCCAGTTCACCGCCCCTTCGCCGCCCTCTTCCTTGCGGCATCGAGGGCTCCAGAAGCCTTAACAATTGCCTAAGAAGAACAGCCCATTAGGATCGTCTTCTTCGTTCTCGACTCCCTCGATCTCTGCCACTTCGAGCTCCTCCGATTGTGTCGAGATTCTTGGCGGGAGCTCCTCGCCGTCGTTCCCCTACTATAGGGGATGCAAGTTCGATTTCGATTCGGATCCGAAGCCTAAGGTGAGTTTTTTTTTAAAAAATTGAGTGAGAGATGAGGTTTTTGAATTTCTATGAACTGGTCTGATTTTGTCAAGCATGAAACTTGGTGCCTCATAGGGTATTTGCCGATATAATAAATCTGATCATATAGGACTTCGCTTTGTGGGGGAACTTTGTACTTGTTGTCTCGATGAAAAAATCAATAAAATGATGGTTTGCTGTTGCTTAATGGTTGATCGATGTGCTATCCAATTTTATTACTTCTTCTATGTGGTTTGATTCTTCTCCTCATCCCCAATGGCGGGTAGAACAGCAACCCACCCTTTTACTGCCAAGTCTATTCCCGCTCTGTTCAAATCCGCGAAGTTCAATCTTGCCCGCAAGCTGTTCGACGAATTGCCGCAGAAGAACATAATCTCCTATTGATCCATGATTTATGGCTATTCGATCCATGGGCTTTTTACAGAATCTCTTGATCTCTTTTCGCAGCTGCAAAAGACCAAAATCCGTCCAAATTCTTTCACATTTGTTGCGTTGGTGCTTTCGACCGCGGGTATGCGTGATTCAAGACTTGGAGAAACTATTCATGGAAGAATTGTGAGAAGTGGGGCTGAAGCTAATCCTTTTGTAAAGACTTCGTTGCTAGATTTATATGCTAAGTGTGGGAACGCCGTTGCTGCTTATAGCTTGTTTAAGGAAAGGGGGGAGCCGAGTTTGGTTACTTGCAATGCTATGATTTCTGCATTTGTACATAATGATCTCTTTGAAGAAGCTATTTCCTTGTTTAAACAATTATGGGCATTTGGTTTGGTCCCTAACTGTGTAACCATGATCAGTGTCACACAAGGTTGTATTGGTTATGGCTCGTTCAGACTGTGTGAGACAATGCACGGTTTTGTTGTGAAGCTTGGATTGGATTCCGACATTTCAGTAATGAATTCGGTGTTTAATATGTATCTGAGTTTGGGGAATCTAGAGATTGCAAGATATTTTTTCAGAAAGATGGTTGTTTTGGATGCTATTTCTTGGACTAGCATGATGGGTATCTTATTAGAGGAGGAACATGCTAATGAAGCTCTTGGCGTGTTCATTAGAATGAGAGCTAGTGGCATTGCCCCAGACATGATAGCAATGGTTAATGTCATTAAGGCTTGTGCTCTCTTGGGAGATTGGAGGAGGGGAAGATCTGTCCATAACCAAATTGTGACCCGGGAAGATGTATTGGAGCTCCCAATTATGAACTCTTTGATCTCAATGTACTCCAAGTGTGAGGATCTAAATTCCGCAAGGACATTATTTGATCATATAGTAGACAAGAGCATAGTATCGTGGACTTCTATGATTTCTGGTTACGTGCATAACCGGCAACATATTGAAGCATTGGGATTGTTCAGCAAGATGAGAAGGGAAGCAAATTATAGTATTGATTCAGTTGCATTGGTCAGTCTGGTGGCATCTTCCTCTGAGCTAGCTAGTCTCAAGATATGCAACCAGATCCATTCATATGGCCTCAAACTAGGCATAGTCCAAAATACTCAAGTTCAAAATAGCCTAGTGGCAGCATATGGGAAGTGCGGCCATGTAGATCGAGCACTCAAGGTATTTGGAGAAATGACCCGTAAGGGTTCAATCTCATGGAATGCAATGATACTGTCATATGGAATTAATGGGGAAGGAGAAGATGCAGTCTCTCTCTTTCGGGACATGGAGAGGTCTGGTGAAGAGCCCGATAATTTTACCTACTTAAATGTACTGAATGCTTGTAGCCACTCGGGCCTCGTGGATGTGGGATTATCTATTTTTGAGAGGATGGTTAGAGAGAAGAGAATTGCTCCTAGAAGAGAGCACCTGGGGTGTGTGGTTGACATGCTAGCGCGTGCTGGTCACTTGGGAGAAGCAAGAGAGTTTGTGAATTCTATGAAGGAAGCTGGTGAAAATGTTTGGAGGACATTGCTTGCTTGGTGTTGTACAAATGGTGATGTGGACCTTGCTGAAGTGGCAGCAGATGTGCTGTCCCAGACTAGCTCAGGAGGCTCAGGAGATGGTGTTTTGCTTTCAAATGTTTACGCATCAGTTGGCAGGTTTGAGGATGTAGAAGTTTTGAGATCAAGGAAGTTGAAGGATTTGGTAAAGAATCCTGGGTTCAGTGTGATTGATGCTATGCCATGTGATGTTGTTGGTTGATGTTGCTTACTTTCTTCTGGATTTTAGTATTGCTACAGCCAGGGGAGTAATGCATGCTAAATAGTGGTTACTGCTTCCAAGTGCAATGTGATTGATTATCAAAGTAGAAGCTAATGCAAAGTTGGTTTGCGGTGAAGTCATGGTACAGATGTAGCATGACAAATTGTGGAGGGAAGGTAAGATTCCTTGTACTTGTAAGCTTTAAAGTCATTATCATTAATTTATATCTTATTCAGAAGTTCAGAATCCAAGTCACAGTAATTTATTCTAATTTTATTACGGATCCCTTTGGTAGTTCTTTCCCTCAGAAGTTTGCATGAAGATTTATTACAAATAGCTGTTGATTGTAAACGGTCTTTGGTTTTCTTGAAACTATCAGACTCCTGTCATAACAAAAACCGAGGATGCAATTGCATACTGATAACACCTTCCTCACCTGCATCGTCAGTTTTAGATCCATAACAATTGTAGTAGTTATAGAAATATAACAGTTCCTATCAGTTAGTACTATTTGTACTAGTGACAATACCTTAGTTTTTAGGTCATCAGGATCTTAATGGTTGAATTACTTATATTAATTGCAGGTGATTCAAATTGGTCATGTGCCCCTCTTCAGCACACGGATTCTCCTTTTGTCTATGGACTGATAGGTAATCTCTTTTCTTGAGATTAGTTAATAAGCAATTCAAATGCTTTGTATGGTTTCTTGCCACTTGGTGATTATGAGAATCAAGAATCATCTTTCATATACTGTGAAATTTCCTCATGTCTTGTATTATTCCTTTGCATTGATGATATGCTGGTAGGTTGATAATGGCCAACATAGACAATGATTTGGATTATTCATCTTGGTGAGAATGTAGGCAGACTATAATCTACTCTCCGCAACATTATCTACTCTCCGCAACAACCTGCTCACTTGACCCCCCTCACAACTAATGATGGAAAGCCATACCACTAATTGATACAAAAACAGCTTCATTGTGCCAACAAATAAAGACTTGCTTGGAATTGTAAGTTTTCTCCATATTGTCTGGGTCGCTGAACCATTTGCCTAAAAGCTTAAGCTACTGGGTTGTGATCCAAAATGTATATTATGCTATCATATCATTTAAAACTCCGATAGCATGTACTTTGGACTCTGATATCATGTAAGAAAGCTACTTTATCCAAAAGCATAAGCTACTTTAGTCAACATAAAGCATTGTTATCAAGCTAACTTAATACTTGAACAGTACGATTATTAACGTTGCATGCAATTAGAATTTTTAAACATGTGAATTCCTCTTATTTTACTTGGGTTAATTTTATTGAACAATAATCAATAAAATGATGTGAAATTAAGAAAATGATGATATAACTTGCATACATGACCAATAATTGTTTACAAAATTCTTGTAATTTTGTTTGGAAACTGCAGGTCAATCCCTAGTTTTATGCATTTAGATGGATCACACTACTGTTGACGCAAGAGTTCAATTTCACAGAATGCCTACACAACGATTGTGAAGGCATGGTGAACGACTTGAAGTATACCCAGATTGTGAACCAAGATATGAAGGGTAGGATGGTTATGATCGGGACGGTTATGATCGGGACAGTAAAAGAGGAGCATGAAGGAGTAAGTGAAGCTTACATTACAACCGATTCACATTAGCCTCCTCATTATTTTAGATCACATTTACTTTAGAGTGTTCCAGATGTATATGGCTACTCAAGGGATTCCTGTCAGGTCTCCAATCTTCTCATTGTATAACTATTGCAAACACTAATCTGTTTCTCCCACTTCGCTCTTTTCATTATGTTCATTCATAGGGTGTATTTTTGTTGGTGTTGTGACAAGGTCAATGGTTTAAGACTTCGCTATCCGGGAAAAAAAACCTTTGCTGGGTATCCAAGTATTGCATTGGGGTAGACATGTTGCACTGATTTTTGGGGTAATTTTTTATTAAATTTTTAATTTTTTGGGGGCAGTTTCGTCTGGAAACTATGGAATTGTGATAAGGGGTTGTATTTAAAAAATGGGAATTTTTGGTTGTTATATATTTTATTAATATTGATTTTGTTATGGTTTAGGATGCTCTACTTGAATCTGGGAATGGGGGTAACATATATTAGTAATTTTCGTTAGTAGCTTTCAGGTAAAAATAGTGTCAAAGCTTGCTGAAGTTTGTATGAAATTGTGTTGCATTGGGTAAATTTTAGACTTTAAAGAGCCCTATGTTCGTACACACCTTTTTTATTTAACGGGAATTGAGCTGGATTTGTTCTTTTTAGCGTTTTGAATACAGAGTTGATAGAGTCGGTGTTGGATTGTGGTTACTCTGCTAAATTGTTATTTCGAAATCATACATTTTGGTAGAATCTGTGAGGTGATTGGGATTGGGCAGAAAGAGTGAGGATTGCATTTACCCAGAAAGGCCTGGTGAGCAGGACTGCAGTTACTTCATTCGAACTGGATTCTGTGCCTATGGATTGAAATGCAGATACAATCACCCTCGCAACCGCGGACCTGTAAGGATTCACATGCCTCATAATGCCAGACTCTACTATTCGTTATATTTGGTTTCTGATCTGTGAAAATGGGATTCTGTTACTGATTCGGATTTATGCCTTTAGGTGACTTTTGGGATATCTGTTTTTTTGTTTAATCTAAGTTTCAAGGTTTGATCGGCGATAGATTAATCAATTCATGTCCTTTTATGTGAATTGTTGGCTTATCAGTTTATGTATTTCTGTATGAGAATGAAACTTGGATTTAAGAATTAAGTTCACCAAAGATGTGTGTGTGTGTGTGTTAAATAGCTGATGATTGACTCGGTGAATACATCTTAATTAGATAACAGAAAAATCTATGCTAGCCGCAATGGGCAATCATTTCCCTGACAATCATCATGTGTATGTCTTTTGTTTGCCTTCTGGTTTCTGGATGTTAATTGTCTTTAGTATATGATATTATCATAAGAAAATTCTAATATTCCCTTAGTCGAATATCTTTGGTTCATCTGGGAAAAAATGTTGCACTATGAACACCACACATATTTAGCCTTTGATGCTGACACATAATAGGGTTTGCTTTTCTAGAAAAGAAAAACCAGAATATATTGTCAATTGACAGTGGATGAATCATCCATCCACTCTACTGTTTTTATTGTATACTGTTATGCTACTACATTATTCTTTCAATCTGTGTCTTGTATGTTCAACTATTCTAACCTTCAAATGTAATGTGCATGCGTCATGGGACTGTCAGGTCCATGACTTTGTACTGTCTAGTTTTAGAGGCAATGAACCCATGCTAAAAATTCCTTTAAGCTTTTCTCTTTGTTCTTAAAGATGTCCATATGGTTACATGTCACTTATTCGGTACTCGTTGACGCTATGCAGGTAAGCATTTAAGTTTTAGAGGCAATGTCCGTTGAGTGACCCTGAAGGTCCCCAGGTATATTGATATTTAATTTGGCATTGCATTGCCCTTAAATTCTCGTTCCTTTGCCTTTTTTACTTTACTTTTTTTTAAACTGGGTACAGGAAACCCTTCTCCGAATGCGCAATGTTGATACTTGTCCGAAGGCGCCTCTTGGCTGGCGATTTCACATCCAATCTTAAGCTGTTGCAAAACTATCCAAACACAAACATCGGTCACCTTCTCCATGTTGCAAACAAACTTTGCGGTGCAAACAAACTTCGCGGTGCGTGAAGAATTCAAGCCAGACGCCGAGTGGATCGAAGAGACATCAAATCGTCACCTCCTCATCCAGTTGCCCAGGTATACAATATGAACAACAACGAACTGCTGTAAATGGTCGTATCTGGAAGAAAACCATTATGTACTAACACTTGTTGTTTCTTTGGTACTGAATGACGTTCTTCTAACCACTTATGTCACTTATGTAGGTGAGGTTAAAAGGAATCTACCTAAGACCAATCACGCACGTGAGGATAGAACTGAGTCGTTCCATTAAAACTCTTGTACACCACAACATCATCGTCCGCAATTGATCGCGTTAACCGATGAAAGAGCAGAAGACCAAGCATGTGAGGTTGCCGCACGAAAAATGCAAGGATTCTACAAACAAACAAGAAACGAAACAGAGGGGGGGAGAGCTGGCATCTAACGGCTACCAATCACTTTTCCGTAGCATGGATAAAGGCATCATTGATGTTTATCTAATCATATTCCTAAACATTACAAGGGAGCATGGGTGGTTTGTTACAGGCAAGAATGCTCCAACAGTGAGAAGGTCATGCATGTATGTTGAATTAATGAATACAATATATTAAGTTTCCGAAATCAATACACATGATTACTTACATCTGGTTTGCAGTTAGCTTCTAACAGTTCAAAGTGTCTCCGCTATACATAAACACCAATGATTGTTATGTTAGGTCTCATCATCAGGCATAAGTCTCATCATCAGGCATTAAATACCTGCACAAACAAGCGCTGTTAAAGGGGGGCCTTTAACAGCGCTTGCACAAACAAGCGCTGTTAAAGGGGGGCCTTTAACAGCGCTTGCACAAACAAGCGCTGTTAAAGGCCCCCCCCCCCCCCCCCCCCCCTTAACAGCGCTTGCACAAACAAGCGCTGTTAAAGGGGGGCCTTTAACAGCGCTTGCACTAAAGAAGCGCTGTTAAAGGCCCCCCTTTAACAGCGCTTGCACAAACAAGCGCTGTTAAAGGCCCCCCTTTAACAGCGCTTGCACAAACAAGCGCTGTTAAAGGGGGGCCTTTAACAGCGCTTGCACTAAAGAAGCGATGTTAAAGGCCCCCCTTTAACAGCGCTTGCACAAACAAGCGCTGTTAAAGGCCCCCCTCCCTTTAACAGCGCTTGCACAAACACGCGCTGTTAAAGGGGGGCCTTTAACAGCGCTTGCACAAACAAGCGCTGTTAAAGGGGGGCCTTTAACAGCGCTTGCACTAAAGAAGCGCTGTTAAAGGCCCCTCTTTAACAGCGCTTGCACAAACAAGCGCTGTTAAAGGCCCCCCTTTAACAGCGCTTGCACAAACAAGCGCTGTTAAAGGCCCCCTTTAACAGCGCTTTTAAAGCGCTATTAAAACCAGCCCCCCCTATAGCAGCGGGGAGATAGACAGCGCTTGTAAAGCGCTATTAAAGGCCTTATTTAAGCGCTGTTAAAGGTCCATTTTGTAATAGTGTATATAGATAGAATAACAAACACATGTCATCTCTTAAATTTTGATATAAAAATTTCCACTTTTGCGATTGTTTCTTTAAAACATGGTAGCATTTGTTGTCTGATCACATCCATTTGTGACCCAATTAATGTGTATTCAAGATTTTGGAAATAGAAACTAATCAGAGATGAGTTAAATCCTGCTGGCAAGCAGGCTTGAAATCGTTTGAAAGAATCCTATATCCCACTAGGCTGAAAATCATGCAGTTTTTGTTTGGTTTTACTGTTGCATGGACATATATTTGCTTCCTAGATATGATAATACAAAGATAAGGTGGACAAGGAGATGACTAGCACTGATATACAATGTGTCAGATTGCAATGTCATTGAAATCAAAGATAAGGTCATTGAATTCAAAACTTATAAATGTGTCAGATTGCAATGTTCATTTCATGACGATTGTTCATAATCGGTTATAATTTGAGGTTGCCAGAAACGGTAATAAGATAAGGTGTAGTTTTTTTTCAGACCTGAAAAACATGTATGATGTTATATTTTCAACAGTTGATACTCTAAGAATCTATGGAGATGGGAAGCTTGGTCAGTGATTGAGCACTGAAAATCTCATTACCCAACTAAAATTTAGCATGAATCTTGTTTCACACACATTTATTTCATTATATTTGTAGAATGGTTTTGAGGCTCTGCCAGTGCTGGTACTCGCATCTGGCTTTCTTTAGTAGATGAATGCATGTTCCTTTTTCTGCGCATTTTCCCTGACGATCAATCGTTTGGCTTTGTTACAGTTTTCTGGGAATTCGTCCAGCTGATGAAGGCAAACAGAGTGCAAACAGTATAACAGAGCGCTTACCTTTCAAGACTTATTATACCATAGCATTTGGAAATAGCCTGAGAGCATGTCAAGTTCTCAGCATCTGACCAAGTTTTAGTGAGTAGCCTATATGTAGAGCTTTGCTTTGTCAGCCTCCAGCAGATGCTTCTTGTTGAAGATCCCTTGCTGCTATCTCTTAAATTAATCTGTATTCTCGGAAGCATCCTAGGGCCCCATATTTAATTTATATATATGCTGCGTGTATGTGCATTTCCCTGTATGGCTATGCTGTTTCCATTATATCACAGGAAGTGCTATTTTTGAAAATTTCATGTTGTCTAACTCAGTTGAAATAAGCATATATATTATTGTCTCTATTACTGTGCCATTTTATACATGATTGAAACTTTTTTTGGATTATTCATTTGTCGTAATGGAATCGTGCAGAAGCGTGAAGTTGCCCCTAATGAGAAACCTGAACCTGTGAGGACCCACCTCAGGAACATGATAATTGTCCCTGAGATGATTGGTAGCATTATCGGAGTGTACAACGGAAAAACTTTTAACCAGGTTGAAATCAAGGTAACTTCTCATCCGGTTTTGATTTCATTGGAAACTGTTTATGTATAACTATGACATGATTAGCCTGTGGGCATATATGTTATAATGTCAATGGTACTTTTTGCTTTGGTCTCTTTACTAGTGTGGACCAAGTAAACTGGCCTGCAAGAGACCCCTTAATAACCACTGCCACCAGAAAAAAGCAAAAAGAGCAAGGGGACAATTGATTAATAAGATTAGGAGCTTGGCTAATGGTCCATATTTATTTTATTATTATTTTGGTTTCTTCTTATTGTTGCATTCCCTTGTTGCATTTCTTCTAGTATAATCTTAGTTTTCATATCAAATATCAGTATAATCTTGTATATATGCCTTTACCTTTTTTAGCCTTTCCTTATTGTCACTGAGTTTGCCTTTTTATAATTGGCTAAAAGCAAAAGCAAAAGCAAAAGCAAACTTACTATCGAGTTGTGGAAGATGAATTGTCTCTGATTGTTGTCTAAACAGAAGTTTTCTTAAGTGAAAATTAGGTTGGTCTTTTTTCTCGCTTAACCGTTTGCATTATCGGTAGAACTCTATCCATTGCCATATTTTTAGTTAGGCCACACTATAGCATCCCAACCTGAAATCTATGATAGTAGGACACTTCTCATAAACCTAAGATGGTGGTTTATTTATCATTTTACTATTTGGTGCTTTCAAAAACAACCAATGCATACACTTGAGTTAAATACATACCTATACACTAAATACATTAATGCATAGCTGTGTCCAGGATTTGGAGGATTCACATCGTGTCCGTGTCACTAATCATAGCATGAAACCATATTTTCCCTCACATCGTGTCCGTGCAATATTATTCTGATACACTTCGAAAGAATGAAATACGCAACACTCTCCATCAAATTGTAATACCACGAACTTCCTAGTTGGATTAACTGTTTTGATTCTTTCATTCATGTATATGGTGCGATTAGATATTAAATGTTCATCTAGATAAACATTTTGAAATTTCATCTTGATCACACAGCCCGAAATGATTGGTCACTACTTGGCGGAGTTCTCAATCTCATACAAGCCTGTGAAGCATGGAAGGCCTGGTATTGGAGCCACGCACTCCCCCAGGTTCATTCCCCTCAAGTAAAACTGTGGCTCAGCTGACATTTTCACCAATGAAACCGGCCACTGCTTCAATGTGTAGTTCTCAGTTTTATTCATCTACAGCTTGTAGAGATTCTTTTGTATGTATTCATCAGATAAATCTTTTGTATGTATGTATCTTCTTTTTTGGGAAGGTTCAGAATATATTTTTGGATGCGCTCATGAGTTAAGCATAAAATGCCCTTATTAACTAGAAATGTTATTTTGGGAATTTTAATTGAAATTTGTTTGATTTTCTTTTTTTTTAAAAAAAACTAAACATTAGCCACGGACAGGCCGTGGCTAATGCGCATTAGCCACGGTTAGACCGTGGCTAATGCCTATTAGCCACGGACTGGCCGTGGCTAATGCGCATAGAAAGCGCTATGCAAGTAAAAAATCAAAATTTCTCGAGCTATCTTGAATAGCGCTTCCAAAAGTGCTAAGGTAGTAAAGCGCTATTTTAGTAAACCACTTAGATAGCGCTTAAAAAAGCTCTATCCAAGCTACCATAGCGGTAGCTTGGATAGCGCTTTTATAAGCGCTATCTTAGTAAACCACTACGATAGCGCTTATAAAAGCGCTATCCAAGCTACCATAGCGGTAGCTTGGATAGCGCTTAAAAGCGCTATCCAAGTGTAAAAAAAAGCGCTATGCAAGCGTTTTTTTGTAGTAGTGTTTATTATTATTATATTATACATCATATATTATGTTGATCCAACCCCAATTGTTGCCCTGGCCGCACACAACCACGTAAGGAGAGAGAGAGGTTGAGAATCTTGGATTTTATATTTTTATCATATCAAATTCCTATCTAATAACATTTCCATATTCTAATATAACCCTATCTTATCCCTATATGACGTGATGTAGCAACCCTAACCTACAGCTAGCTTTCCCACGTGACAGCCACTTCCCCTCCTATTTAATTATTAAACCTAGGTTATATTTATTTCTCCCAGTAAACACACTAGAGAGCCACCGCCCTCAAAACTTTCCGAGCGCAGCACTTTTCTCCCCGCGTGCGCTCTTCTTCCCAAGACCGCCGAAGATCCGTTCGAAGTCCCGCAACGCTCGTCTCCTCCGCCTGCAGGCGAGCCCCCAGCGTCCCTCCACGACGCGTGGCCAAGCACAGCACGCCGGAGCCCCTCACGCCTACGGATCGCCGGAACAAGTAGCAACCGCCGCCCTTCGCTGCAGCAGCAGCTTTCACGTAGCACACCTGTCCGTCGGTCTGTGCTCCGCCCCGACGTGGCACCGTGTCATTTTCGCGCTGCAACGCCTCCAGGCGTAGATCACGACGGCCGCAGCACCGCCCCACGCAGCACAGCGCCGCCCCGCATCGCATATACCCCTGTCACCGTCGTGGGCCTCCGACCATCACCGGAGATCTCCCCTTTCGCCGGAAAGCATGCGCTGCATGCGTGTGTTACCGCAGCAGCACACAGCAGCTGCTGCTCATCACCGCGCCGTCGTTCCGGTGCCCCCTACCGCCCACAGTCGCCCCTCCGACGTGTTTCTGCCCACGACGTCCCACTCGCCTTCACCTGCAACCACAGCGAGAGAATCTTGAGGTTAGCTTTGTTGTTTATTGAGTAAGGTTAGTTTTAGTTCTATTAGGGTTTATAATGTTAGGGTATTACGGTTAGTTCTTAATAGAAATGCTGTTGCTAGACATTAGATCATTTTTAGGCTAGTTTCTGGCTGAACCTATGTTTGTCTGTATGTTTTGTCCAGTTTGTTACTTATACATGTTAAACTTTAATTTATATTACCTTCCTTTCGTTACATGGGTGAAGGATGATATATGAGATCCCAGTTTAGAACTAATGCAGAGTTTTTACATATATGATAAGCCTTAGCAATATCAGTAAGACCTCTTTCATCCACCTCTATATTTGTCTTACCCATCCACATTATTGTTATAGGACAACCCTTGTTTAACTGACAGTGAATCTGAAACATATATATATAATCTGAAACATATATATATATAGAGAATAATGGCTATCATACGCCATATGAGATATGCTCTCATACGCCCTCTTCACATAAAGCAACCAAGTACAACCAAGTACAAGCCCATGTGGGTTTGTACTTGGTTGCTTTATGTGAGAGGGCGTATGAGAGCCTATCTCATATGGCGTATGATACTCATTAATCCCATATATATATATATATATATATATGAGAATAATGGGTAATCATACGCCATATGAGAGGGTGTTCTCATATGCCCCTCTCACATAAAGGGGGCAAGTACAAGCCCACATGGGCTTGTACTTGGTGTACTTGCCCCCTTTATGTGAGAGTGCATATGAGACACCCTCTCATATGGCGTATGATACCCATTATTCTCATATATATATATATATATATATATATATATATATATATATATATATATATATATATATATATATATATATATATATATATATATATATATATATATATATATATATATATATATATATATATATATTATAATTGAAGGCTGTTTTTGAACTTTGTCCTATGTGGCAATGTCACATCAAGTTTTGGGGGGAAAATTTTTTGGGTTGGGAGAAAATTTGTTGGGAGAATACAAAAGCTTTTCTTATTGAAATTGACATCATCATCACTTAATACTCTTCATTCAAAAATGACCCAAAAAACATGAGACCCAAAAAAAATACAGCGAATGTGCATTCAAAGAGGCGGGTTGAGTTTTTTGGGTGTCAAGCAGAGGTCTAACCAACCTATCCGCGCCGAAGGCGCCCGCGCCGAAGGCGCCCGCGCCGAAGGCGCCCGCTAAATTTTTTTACGCTAATTTGTTGTTCTTTTAAATTTTGGCTGTAAAAATATTTTTTAGGGGACAAAGATTTCGCGGAAAAAAATCTTAAATGCACCGTGCCCGCGGGCACGGGTTATAACTAGTATATATATATATACACACACACATACATACTAGTCATAACCCGTGCCGAAGGGCACGGTTCAATTTAGATTTTTCCCTGCAATATATTTGTTCCCCAAAAAGTTATTTTCCCCTCCAAAATTTTGGGCCATGTAATATTCTCTTTCAAAATTTAAAATAACAACAATTTAGTGCAAAACATTTCTATCGGGTGCCTTCGACGCGGGCACTTTCGGCGCGGGTGCCTTCCAACGAAGAAGGAAATTATCGGGGTTTTTTTGCGGACAAAATGAAAAAAACCAAAAAAGCGGGGGCAAAGGTAAAATAGCCACACATGTGGCTACCTCACCCCACCAGTGGTGACGGGGAAAAATGTCCCGTCACATGTGTAACGACTGCTTTTCATGAATCTGGATTTAATATAATATAATATATGTTTTGATGGATTTTCTCCTCTTGTGTGGTTTTCGTCTCCATAGATTTCATTTTCGATCGATTCGTCGTATTTTCTCGCTTCTTCCGTAGGATTGTCGATTTCGAAGTATGTCACTCGTGACGGACTTCATAACGGTCGTATCTAACTGTTAGATCAAGCCTAGGAGTCTTAGGAATCGATCCCGGGGCCCCGCGCTCCGTATCGGTACTTTTCTGTGCTCATTAGCCGGTGTAAGAAGGGCCACCGACCGACTAGATGACGATCCAGTCGGTCGGCAATCCTTCTTGGACCGACTAGTTAGCTTTCTAAATTTCTCAGGAGTTACTGTTTATCGTTAGTCGGTCTAAGAACGTTGGTTGACCGACTAGGTTGTAAACTAGTCGGTCAGCAATGCTTCTTGAACCGACTAACTCATCATATTATTTTTGTATCAGTTACTGTTTACTCTTAGTCCGTCTAAGAACGTTCATCGACCGACTAGATGCTAAACTAGTCGGTCAGTACTTGTTCATGGACCGACTAACTCTAGAATCCTATTTTCGTTCAGGAATTACTGTTTGCACTTAGTCGGTCAGCGTTGGTCGACCGACCGACTAGTTTCCAAACTAGTCGGTCAGTGGTTGCTCTTTGACCGACTAACCAGTGTTAAAACCCTAATTTCTGGGCAGCCGCCAGCCCAACCTATTTATACCAACCCAATCGTTTTCATCTTCTCCAACACGACCCAAAACCCTAAAAACTTCCCCCTTCAGCCCCCCATCTTCCTCCAAGCTCCATTTCTCCATTCCAAGCCCTAGAATCATCATCCAATCCAACCATTCACTCCATCCACCTCTCATCTTCCCCAAAATCTCACCCAAACTCATCAAAATCCCCAAATCCCCCAAAACCCTAGTTTCCCCAAACTTCTCCAATCTTTTCCAGATCTGATCCTAGGGTTCCCCAGAGTGTTCCTTCCGTCTCCTCTTGGTAAGAAATCGATTCCTCTATGTTTTCATAGTCTATTAGTATTTTTATGAAACCCTAATTAATTTCAAGTGTTTGGTGCTTGTTTCCCCCATATCAGTGATTTCCCCATAGATTGGCGTCCGTGTGACGGAGTAGTCGCCATCCCCGGTGCTAGGCAAGTGAAACTTGCATCTCTTGATTTAGGCCATGTCTTAGGCCATTTACCTTGCTTTAGCGTAAAAGAGACTAGACGGTGAACGGATAGCCGTTTAGACGCCATTGACCTAGCTTGACAACGAAGCTTGGTCCGTCACCCTCATCATGCTTGTATGTCACGTTTACTTTCCTTAACGGTACGCGTATTAACTGTTCATATCATCCATGCATCCTTAACTGTTATTGCATTTTAACTGCCACGTTTAATTTAATTAACGGTACGCGAATATGTTCATGTCATTGCATTTCGCCTGTCACGTTTAATTTAATTAACGGTATGCGAATTATCTGCTCATGTCATTGCATGCTTGAATACTCATCGTGATTGCGTAGTATCGCTACATACTAGTGCTACTTGTTCCGGCTAGGTGCACCCCTACGCCATACTTATCAAATACACTTTCTGGCTCGTGTTCCAGAAGACGAGCTCATCACAGCCTGCGGGCAATAGGGCACTCGTTGAGTGACCCCTTTGTACTTGATACTTGAACACAGCCTGCGGGCAATAGGGCACTCGTCGAGTGATCCCTTGTACCTTACTTGTTACTTGACATTACATGTCACCCCTACCACTTGATACTTGCCACTTGTACTCTCCTTTACCTTACTTGTCACCACCGTACTTTACTTGCCATGCACCATGTTTTAAATTGCTAGGTTGCTAGTTTACCATTATTCCCGTTTCCTTGCACAAGTCTTTCGACTTGCTGACATGTGCCCCTTTTCTCTTTTGGGTGACATATGTTAGAGCCCGAGCCTGAGTTACTTGTTGAGGACGAGGTGTTTGCTGACGCCGAGCCCGTACTTGTGTTTGACGGGGAGTACGTGGACACTGGGGACCAGTCCTAGGGTCTTCGTTGTGTTTTACTTTTATTAGACAGTTGTTTTGTTATCGGTGCGTAGCACCCATACTTGTTGTTGTTGTGGTTTTTGTTGGCCTTGTTCTGGGCCTTTAGACCCTTTTCTTTTAGCATGGTGGCTTTTCTGGATGTTGGACTTTTTGTTGATGTTGGACAATTTGTGAGATGTGGAATTTTTATTTCAGTCTCTACTTGTGTTATTATTGTTATTCTGTCGTGGTTACAGGGACCTGCTTATGTATTATTGACGCTTATCGGGTTTGGGGCTTCACAGCTCCACTCCCGTGCGGACCTTTTCACGTCTCGCCTCCATTTTAGGGAAGCGGGTCGTGACAGGTTTTAGTGGTGGCCCATGCAGGTCCTTCTGTAACTGCGATTTTAGGAATAGCACTAATAATATTAGAGTGTCAAATCAACTAAGTTCGACGTCCGAGTCATAAGCTATAAGTCTAATCTGATTCGTTTTCTGTGTCACTAGATGGCAGGAAGACGATTCACCCGTGGTGGTGGTAGTGGCGCGATCCCTCATGATGAGGAGCCTGAGCGGGAACCCACCAGCGGTGAGATGATGCGGATGATGCTCCAGATGATGCAAGTTCAGCAGGGCGTGCTTCTGCAAGTCCAGAATGCTCCGCTTGCTCGAGCTGCCCGGGCTCTTCCGGATGCCCCTCGCTCTGAGCCAGGAGCGAAGCAATTTCGGGAGCTGGGTCCCGCATATTTTGATGGTTCTGAGGGTCCTCTGGCTGCCGACGAGTGGATAAGGAACATTGAGGATAACTTGGCAATGGCGAAGATTAACCCGGCTGGATGGGTTGATTTGGCCAAGAGGCAGCTGAAGGACAACGCCAGGAATTGGTGGGATGCTGAAGAGAAGATGCTGGTGGAGCCGATCGTCTGGGCTACCTTCAAGTCCAGATTCGATGGAGAGTTCTTCCCGAAGGCTGCTCGGCAGGTGATGCTGCAGCGCTTTATAGATCTGAAGCAGGGGAGCTTGTCGGTGGATCAGTACCACCAGGAGTTCACGAGGCTCAGTCGGTTTGCACCTAAGATGGTGCAGGATGCCGATGAGAAAGCTCAGCGATTTCTCCAGGGACTTGCCTTGGAGCTTCAGAGCTTTGTGACCTCTTCTGACTTGGAGACATATCAGAAGGTTCTGATTGCTGCGAGGCGGCACGAGTTAAATTTGAATCAGAGGAAGGGACATGTTTCCGGAGCTGGGAAGAGGCCTATGGAGCAGGCCAGGGCGGTGGTTAGGCCTGGTTTCAAGCCTAGTCATCCGGTGCAGTTCAAGAGGCCAGGAGGGCCTATTCTGAAGACTTGCCATTTCTGTGGCAAGACTGGACACCTCAGGGATCAGTGTAGGAGGTTTCTAGGACAGTGCATTGTCTGCGGAGATCCTGCCCACACCATCCGGGAGTGTCCGAAGTCGCGACAGCCTTGGCGGGCTCCTATTGCAGCACAGCCGTTGCAGCAGCGAGCTCCTGTGCCCGTTGGACGTGGAGCGCCCCTTGTTCCACAGAGACAGGCCTTTCGGCATGCTGTTCCGCCGAGAGGGCAGGCCTTTCTGATGACTGAGGAGGAGAGCATGGCCGTGGATGAAGTTATTGCAGGTAACGCTCATTCTAGCTATTTAACTTCCTTAGTTAGTTTGAATTTTTTATTATATTGGTTGCTTGCTCATGATTGTTTGCTAGACTAGGATTTGATTGTTAATTGCTTGTTAAGTGTGGTTTTGGTTTGCACGTTTCCTGCACGAGTCCTCTTTGACTCTGGTGCATCGATGTGCATTTTGGCCCGGAGCTTCGTGGACAAGCATTCCTTGTCGACGTCCTCTCTTCCTAAGAGTTGGAATATCGTTACAGGGAATGGCGTGGTCTCGGTGCATCGTGGGTGCAATTCTTACCCGTTGGTGGTTTGTGGACGTGAGCTTTGTGCTGATTTCATTGTCCACGACATCATCAACTACGATGCAGTTCTTGGGATGGACTGGCTTGCGAGCTTCTATGCCACGATCGACTGTCGGAGAAAGAAGGTGATGTTCGAGATTTCCGGACATCCAGTATTTGAGTTCAGTCGTGGTAGCAGTTCGCTTGGTCCTGTCAGATTTCGGACCAGGCCGGTGGAGGCTGTGGCTATGCAGATGGAGCTGGAGTGGCCAGCTGTGGTGCGAGATTTTGGCGACGTCTTCCCCGAGGAGATGTCTGGTTTGCCGCCTGATCGGGCTTTGGAATTTTCTATCGATCTTGTTCCAGGTGCGCAGCCGATTTCGAAGGCGTCGTATCGTATGGCACCTGCTGAGTTGGAAGAGTTGCGGAAGCAGTTGGATGAGCTTTTGCAGAAGGGTTATATTAATCCTAGCGTGTCTCCGTGGGGAGCACCGGTGTTGCTGGTTAAGAAGAAGGATGGTTCGCGTCGTATGTGCGTAGACTATCGGGAGTTGAATGCGGTGACCATTAAGAATAAATACCCGTTGCCTCGCATCGATGATATTTTTGATCAGCTTGGAGGTTCGAGGGTGTTTTCTAAATTGGATTTGAGGAGTGGTTACCATCAGTTGAAGGTGAAGAAGGGAGATGTTCCGAAGACAGCGTTCAGGACGAAGTATGGACACTATGAGTTCGTGGTTATGCCTTTTGGCGTAACTAACGCGCCCGCAGTTTTCATGAATCTGATGAACCTGATTTTCTACGAATTTTTGGATAAGTTTGTCGTTATCTTTATTGACGACATTCTGATCTATTCGAAGTCGGAGGAAGAGCATGCCTCGCACTTAAGGACGGTGTTGGAGATTTTGAGGAAGCATCGGTTGTATGCTAAGTTTTCGAAGTGCGAGTTTTGGCTGGATCGAGTTGCTTTTCTCGGGCATGTGGTGACTGGAGATGGTATTTCAGTGGATCCCGAGAAGATTCGGGCCATCAGGGAGTGGCCTGTTCCGTCGTCAGCATCTGAGATTCGGAGTTTTCTTGGACTTGCTGGTTACTATCGGCGATTCATTAAGGACTTTTCTCGTATTACTGAGCCGATGACCAGGTTGACGCGGAAGGATGTTGCTTTTGCTTGGTCGGGTGATTGTGAGAGTGCTTTTGGTATTCTGAAGGAGAGGTTGACGACTGCCCCTATTCTTGTCGTGCCTGATCGCAGCGGTGGATTTGAGATCTTTTGCGATGCTTCTGGCAAGGGTCTCGGTTGTGTGTTGCATCAGCATGGGCATGTTGTGGCGTATGCGTCTCGTCAGCTTAAGGTTCATGAGAAGAATTATCCGACGCATGATTTGGAGTTGGCTGCCGTTGTGTTTGCTCTTAAGATTTGGAGGCACTTCTTGCTGAGTGAGAAAGTGAAGATTTTCACCGATCACAAAAACTTGAAGTATATTTTCACTCAGAAGGAGCTCAACATGCGACAGCGTCGATGGTTGGAGCTTATGGCGGATTATGATATTGATTTGCAGTTTCACCCTGGCAAGGTGAATGTGGTTCCGGATGCTTTGAGTAGGCTCCCGGCGGTGATGATTTTGACCTCGTAGTGGAGATTGCAGCAGGATTTTTACGAGTCTGGTGTGGAGATTGTTCTTCCTGGGGAGGCTTCGTCGTTGATGTACATGCAGGTACAGTCGACGATCGTTGATCGGATTAAGGCTGGCCAGGCTGAGGATCCGAAGCTGGTGAGGATTCGGGAGATGGTGGAAGCCGGTCTGCGGACTGACTTTTTGATTCATGAGGATGGCTCGCTGAGGTTTGGAGCCAGGTTGTGTGTGCCAGCTGGGGATATCAGAGAGGAGCTGATGGTGGAGGCACACAGTTCGCCGTATTCTGTGCATCCTGGTGGCACCAAGATGTACCATGATCTTCGTCTGAATTATTGGTGGCATGGTATGAAGAGGAGCGTGGCTCGGAGTGTAGCCAAGTGCTTGGTTTGCCAGCAAGTGAAGGCGGAGCATCAGCATTCGGCCGGGTTGCTACAACCGCTTCCGATTCCGGAGTGGAAATGGCAACACATCACTATGGACTTCGTGACTGGACTACCTCGGAGTCCGAAGCAGAATGACTCGATTTGGGTGATCGTAGATCGATTGACCAAATCTGCGCACTTCATTCCATTCCGAGTGGGACAGTCCACTGAGGCGCTAGCGAGGAGATATATGGAGGTAAAATTCTTTTACTCTCCGTTTTTATTTCATTTTCCTAGTTTGGATAGCGATGTAACGTGAATCGTGCAGGAGGTTGTGCGACTTCATGGAGTCCCCGTGAGTATCGTGTCTGACAGAGACACGAGGTTCACATCTCAGTTCTGGCAGAGTTTACAGAAGAGCTTGGGTACGCGTCTGAGTTTCAGCACGGCGTACCATCCGCAGACGGATGGCCAGTCCGAGAGGACGTTTCAGATTTTGGAAGACATGCTGAGGACGTGCATGTTGGATTTCAAGGGTTCGTGGGAGGACCATCTACATTTGGTGGAGTTCTCTTATAACAACAGCTTCCAGGCGAGTATTGGCATGGCGCCTTTCGCCGCTCTTTATGGGAGGAAATGTCGATCGCCATTGAGTTGGGATGACGTTGGTGATCGGGAGTTGTTGGGACCTGAGATGATCGTGGAGGCCGTGGATATCGTCAGGAATATTCGGGAGAGGTTGAGAATTGCCCAGGACCGTTTTAAGCATTGGGCGGATGCCAAACGTCGTCCTTTGGAATTTCAGCCGGGCGACCATGTGTTCTTGAAGATTTCCCCGAATCGTGGAGTAATTCGTTTCGGGAAGCGTGGGAAGTTGAGCCCACGATACATTGGACCGTTTGACGTTTTGGAGAGGGTTGGCGAGGTAGCTTATCGCTTGGCCTTGCCGCCATCTTTGGAAGGAGTTCACAATGTTTTCCATGTGTCGCAGCTTCGTCGATACATTAGTGATCCGTCTCATGCGGTGGATTTTTCGGAGATTATCGTTCGCCCCGATATGACGTATGACCGGCATCCAGTGCAGATTCTGGACAGGCATCAGAAATCGCTTCGTAACAAGGTTGTCAATCTTGTGAGGGTGATGTGGCGACACGGCTCACCTGGAGAGTCTACTTGGGAGAATGAGGATGAGATGCGAGAGCGTTTCCCACTTTTGTTTCCGGACTCGTGAGTGTTTGGAAATTCCGAGGACGGAATTTTTCTTAAGTTGGGGAGGATGTAACGACTGCTTTTCATGAATCTGGATTTAATATAATATAATATATGTTTTGATGGATTTTCTCCTCTTGTGTGGTTTTCGTCTCCATAGATTTCATTTTCGATCGATTCGTCGTATTTTCTCGCTTCTTCCGTAGGATTGTCGATTTCGAAGTATGTCACTCGTGACGGACTTCATAACGGTCGTATCTAACTGTTAGATCAAGCCTAGGAGTCTTAGGAATCGATCCCGGGGCCCCGCGCTCCGTATCGGTACTTTTCTGTGCTCATTAGCCGGTGTAAGAAGGGCCACCGACCGACTAGATGACGATCCAGTCGGTCGGCAATCCTTCTTGGACCGACTAGTTAGCTTTCTAAATTTCTCAGGAGTTACTGTTTATCGTTAGTCGGTCTAAGAACGTTGGTTGACCGACTAGGTTGCAAACTAGTCGGTCAGCAATGCTTCTTGAACCGACTAACTCATCATATTATTTTTGTATCAGTTACTGTTTACTCTTAGTCGGTCTAAGAACGTTCATCGACCGACTAGATGCTAAACTAGTCGGTCAGTACTTGTTCATGGACCGACTAACTCTAGAATCCTATTTTCGTTCAGGAATTACTGTTTGCACTTAGTCGGTCAGCGTTGGTCGACCGACCGACTAGTTTCCAAACTAGTCGGTCAGTGGTTGCTCTTTGACCGACTAACCAGTGTTAAAACCCTAATTTCTGGGCAGCCGCCAGCCCAACCTATTTATACCAACCCAATCGTTTTCATCTTCTCCAACACGACCCAAAACCCTAAAAACTTCCCCCTTCAGCCCCCATCTTCCTCCAAGCTCCATTTCTCCATTCCAAGCCCTAGAATCATCATCCAATCCAACCATTCACTCCATCCACCTCTCATCTTCCCCAAAATCTCACCCAAACCCATCAAAATCCCCAAATCCCCCAAAACCCTAGTTTCCCCAAACTTCTCCAATCTTTTCCAGATCTGATCCTAGGGTTCCCCGGAGTGTTCCTTCCGTCTCCTCTTGGTAAGAAATCGATTCCTCTATGTTTTCATAGTCTATTAGTATTTTTATGAAACCCTAATTAATTTCAAGTGTTTGGTGCTTGTTTTCCCCATATCAGTGATTTCCCCATAGATTGGCGTCCGTGTGACGGAGTAGTCGCCATCCCCGGTGCTAGGCAAGTGAAACTTGCATCTCTTGATTTAGGCCATGTCTTAGGCCATTTACCTTGCTTTAGCGTAAAAGAGACTAGACGGTGAACGGATAGCCGTTTAGACGCCATTGACCTAGCTTGACAACGAAGCTTGGTCCGTCACCCTCATCATGCTTGTATGTCACGTTTACTTTCCTTAACGGTACGCGTATTAACTGTTCATATCATCCATGCATCCTTAACTGTTATTGCATTTTAACTGCCACGTTTAATTTAATTAACGGTACGCGAATATGTTCATGTCATTGCATTTCGCCTGTCACGTTTAATTTAATTAACGGTATGCGAATTATCTGCTCATGTCATTGCATGCTTGAATACTCATCGTGATTGCGTAGTATCGCTACATACTAGTGCTACTTGTTCCGGCTAGGTGCACCCATACGCCATACTTATCAAATACACTTTCTGGCTCGTGTTCCAGAAGACGAGCTCATCACAGCCTGCGGGCAATAGGGCACTCGTTGAGTGACCCCTTTGTACTTGATACTTGAACACAGCCTACGGGCAATAGGGCACTCGTCGAGTGATCCCTTGTACCTTACTTGTTACTTGACATTACATGTCACCCCTACCACTTGATACTTGCCACTTGTACTCTCCTTTACCTTACTTGTCACCACTGTACTTTACTTGCCATGCACCATGTTTTAAATTGCTAGGTTGCTAGTTTACCATTATTCCCGTTTCCTTGCACAAGTCTTTCGACTTGCTGACATGTGCCCCTTTTCTATTTTGGGTGACACATGTTAGAGCCCGAGCCTGAGTTACTTGTTGAGGACGAGGTGTTTGCTGACGCCGAGCCCGTACTTGTGTTTGACGGGGAGTACGTGGACACTGGGGACCAGTCCTAGGGTCTTCGTTGTGTTTTACTTTTATTAGACAGTTGTTTTGTTATCGGTGCGTAGCACCCATACTTGTTGTTGTTGTGGTTTTTGTTGGCCTTGTTCTGGGCCTTTAGACTCTTTTCTTTTAGCCTGGTGGCTTTTCTGGATGTTGGACTTTTTGTTGATGTTGGACAATTTGTGAGATGTGGAATTTTTATTTCAGTCTCTACTTGTGTTATTATTGTTATTCTGTCGTGGTTACAGGGACCTGCTTATGTATTATTGACGCTTATCGGGTTTGGGGCTTCACAGCTCCACTCCCGTGCGGACCTTTTCACGTCTCGCCTCCATTTTAGGGAAGCGGGTCGTGACAACATGCTTTCCCCACCTCCTTTATCTCAGACGTTGCCCACGTGCACGTGCACGTGGAAGACAATAAAAAACAATGGTGACGGGGACAAATGTCTCATCACCTGCTTTCCCCACCTCCCTTAACTCAGATGTCGCCCTTGTGCACGTGGACGTGGATGACAAAATAAAAAAGTTTGCACGTGCACAGTGTTTTGAAAGAGTCTTGACATAAACCAACATTCAAATTTTGAAAGATTCTTTGTATGAACGATATATGAACGATTCTTGGTTGGTTTTACACACGATATATGAACGAAATATAATTCTTGGTTGGTTGAAAAATTTGCACACGATATATGAACGATATAAGATTCTTGGTATGAAAGTCAAAATTTGAATGGATAGTGAGGATTTGAATGATATATGTTGCATGTTGCAACTATGTGCACGATAGATTGTGATGTAAGTTAATTCTTGGTTAAATGTGATTGTATATGTCGATATATTTTGACATGTGCTGCGATGTGGAACTTTTATAATAATATTCAGGGTTATAGAAAACAAAATGCAGTTATATGTGTTGTATTCACAATGAAATGTAGTTATATGTGTTGTATTCATTTGGAATATACTGCATTCAAGATTAAAAATTTCAACCTCAATATTGCCAAATATGAAAACGTACTACAAATTAACCAAGTTTAAGTTGCCAAAAATTTGGTTAATCACAACATGTGTAAAATCACTCATTTTGATGTCAGACATAGAACATAACAAACTGTTAGAAACATTATTTAAAGAGTATTTGCATTTAGCAAGAGGTTTAAGAATTATTTTAGACATTGCTTAACCCCGCATTATGCTTTCCTTGAAATTTATAGAGCAGTACAGAACGACAAAAAACAATGAAAACACTTTCAAGAAACTAACACTACTCCAACTCCCCTGGCCATCTTCATGTATTTCTTTATTAAGCAAAGCATTAGCTGGATAATGAATCAATCGTTAATACCATCAGCGATGCAAGCAAGAGACCAAAAAAGCTACTGCGGCCTTGACAACATCGCCATATGATCTGCTTCCCTTATCCCAGATGCTCTTGTTACATGATAATTCCGAATCATGGAGTATTGATAGTCCTAGAGAAACGCAGCATCCTTGCAGCAAACTATGTAGAATCGAGACACCGAGCCATATCTATCCTTGGAGAAGGCCGGTTGGCTCTCTAGTTATTCGATAAACATCGACGAAGGCCTCACCAATGTTCTGGTTAACATGAGGTCCTGCATCTAAGGGAGAGGACTGCACTTAGTCTATGATCAAATTCATGCACCTAATATAAATATTCTGAGCACACCTCGGGTGGGCACAGCTGATAGAACTTGGAAGACATGAACTCCCAGACCAAATGGCATGGAATTGAGAGGCTTTTCTTCTTGAGCTCTCAAAAAGTAGAATTGTGTGTCCATACACATATCCGGATACTGCTCCAAAGACTGCATGTTCAAGCAGCAATTCCATTAAATTTACATGAAAATTTGTAATGATTTATATCGACATACCATCAGTACTGATAAAGGGCTTGATGCACGATCGGGCATGAACAACGAAACAAAAACTGCGACTGCTACTTTTGCCGAGAACTTAGCTGCTGCCAAGGTGATGTTGATATCCAGATAATGCTCCAAAGGCTACATGTTCAAGCAGCAATTCCATTAAATTCACATAATGTTTGATAGTGTGAATATTTCATTTAACGAAGGCGTCTTCATTTTTCAAAAGGAGGTGTGAATTCTCAAGTTGTCACATAACTTCTATATCAGTCTAAAAAAAGGACACACATCTTCACCATTATGCCAGAAGAACATGTGGTGAAGCAAAATTTCTTCATGTTTCATACATCATCTCATTACCTTGTTCAAATTCAAACCACACTGTGCAGCCTAATAGTTTTAAAATGAATGATTGCTTCAAGTTGGTGTTGCAACCTGGATTTATACTTTCATATGATAAGATGCCCAAATCCTACCCTCAAAAACTAAATTATGCAAGTTCAACTTTTTATTCAAAAGCACTGAAATTTTTATATGTATACATATCCGCAAATATGATATATCTGTTAATGTGATATATCTGTTAATACTACTATAAACCCACTGCTTTATACAAAAAAGCAAAACGGCTGAAAAGATTAGAATGCTGCTAACAGGACACAAATCTTCACCATTATGCTAGAAGAGCAGGGGGTGAAGCAAAATTTCTTCATGTTTCATACATCATCTCATTACCTTGTTCAAATTCAAACCACACTGTGTAACCCAATAGTTTTAAAATGAATGATTGCTTCAAGTTGGTGTTGCAACCTGGATTTATACTTTCAGAGGATAGGATGCCCAAATCCTACCCTCAAAAACTAAATTATGCAAGTTCACCTTTTAATTCAAAAGCACTGAAATATTTATATGTATACATATCCGCAAATATGCTATATCCGCATAGAAACTGCATAGGAACTCTATGAGTTGGAGACATTTAGCTTATTCATGAATATTTATGAAGAAACTGCATAGAAACTCTTTTCCTTTTCTTATGTTATTCATGAATATTTATGAAGATTAGAGACATTTATCTTATTGTAGCAATCGATGGCCAGCAAATCCGTATGTTTATATGTTTTTTCAGTTATTAGCATTGTTGATAATAAACTTTATCTACTCTATAAGCTTTAAACATAAAACATTTCTAATTTCTGAACCTTCCTACTATAAACTCACTGCTTTAAACAAAAAAAGCAATACAGCTGAAAAGGTTAGAATGTTGCTACCAGGACACACATCTTCACCATTATGCTAGAAGAACAGGGGGGTGCAGCAAAATTTCTTCATTACCTTGTTCAAATTCAAACCACTCTGTGTAGCCTAAATAGTTTTAAAATGAATGATTGCTTCAAGTTGGTGTTGTAACCTGGATTTATACTTTCGGAGGAAAAGATGCACAAATCATACCCTCAAAAACTAAATTATGCAAGTTCACCTTTTTATTCAAAAGCACTGAAATTTTTATATGTATACATATCCGTAAATATGCTATATCTGTATAGAAACTGCATAGAAACTCTATGAGTTGGAGACATTTAGCTTATTCATGAATATTATTCATGAATATTTATGAAGAAATTGCATAGAAACTCTTTTCATTTTCTTATGTTATTCATGAATATGTTTGTAGATTAGAGACATTTATCTTATTGTAGCAATCACTGGCCAACAAATCCGTATGTTTATATGTTTTTTCAGTTATTAGCATTGTTGATAATAAGTTTTATCTACTCTATAAGCTTTAAACATAGAACATTTGTAATTTCTGAACCTTCAATTTTTCTAGTGAGATAGCAAGTGTAAAGTTAATTTTTCTAGTTGAGTCTGAACCTAAAATAGATTAGCACATCAACTGTAGAATAATATTTTGTTATGGTTTTGTGAGCTTCAATGATAGGTTGACGTTCTAAAATCAAATCTTACCCTTATTTTGGTGTTTTGACTTTGTTATGGTACATGAATTCGGGAGAAAACCAGTTAAAATTTACACATGCATTATTCTAGTTAGCTACTTGTGCTCCTTCATAAGAAGTTTCTGTGTTTGCTGGGATATATAGGCTGTTTTGGATCAGAAAATGACCTTTTCTAATGCCCCAGTAAACTTGGTTTTGCCCAATAATAGCCTGTTTCAGATATAACATTCTAAATTTCAGTCAGCTTCAGTCGAAACAGACCAGAATGCCCGAAACTTGCTTAAACAGACCAATTCATGGCTGAAACATGCAGATATAGAATCAGAACTTGTATATGGAATTTTTTGTGATAGTCAAATTAAGGAATTAATTTGTTGCCTTTAATTGCTTGGGACATTCATATTAATTCATTATTTAGTGCTACACATAAATATTTACTTAACAAATACGATTCTAACATAAAACATTTCTAATTTTTGAACCTTCCTACTATAAACTCACTGCTTTAAACACAAAAAAAAGCAAAACGGCTGAAAAGGTTAGAATGTTGCTAACAGGAAACACATCTTCACCATCATGCTAGAAGAACAGGGGGAGAAGCAAAATTTCTTCATGTTTCATACATCATCTCATTACCTTGTTCAAATTCAAACCACACTGTGTAGCCTAATAGTTTTAAAATGAATGATTGCTTCAAGTTGGTGTTGCAACCTGGATTTATACTTTCAGAGGATAAGATGCCCAAATACTACCCTCAAAAACTAAATTATGCAACTTTACCTTTTTATTCAAAAGCACTGAAATTTTTATATGTATACATATCCGTAAATATGTTATATCTGCATAGAAACTGCATAGAAACTCTGAGTTGGAGACAATTAGCTTACTCATGAATATTATTCATGAATATTTATGAAGAAACTGCATAGAAACTCTTTTCCTTTTCTTATATTAGTCATGAATATTTATGTAGATTAGAGACATTTATCTTATTGTAGCAATCACTGGCCAACAAATCCGTGTTTCTGTGTTTGCTGGGATATATAGGCTGTTTTGGATCAGAAAATGACCTTTCATAATGCCCCAGTAAACTTGGTTTTGCCCAATAATAGCCTGTTTCAGATATAACATTCTAAATTTCAGTCAGCTTCAGTCGAAACAGACCAGAATGCCCGAAACCTGCTTAAACAGACCAATTCACATGCAGATATTGAATCAGAACTTGTATATGGAATTTTTTGTGATAGTCAAATTAAGTAATTAATTTGTTGCCTGTAATTGCTTGGGACATTCATATTAATTCATTATTTAGTGCTACACATAAATATTTACTGAACAGATACGATTCTAACATAAAACATTTCTAATTTCTGAACCTTCCTACTATAAATTCACTGCTTTAAAAAAAAAGCAAAACGGCTGAAAAGGTTAGAATGTTGCTAACAGGACACACATCTTCACCATCATGCTAGAAGAACATGGGGGTGAAGCAAAATTTCTTCATGTTTCATACATCATCTCATTACCTTGTTCAAATTTAAACCACACTGTGTAGCCTAATAGTTTTAAAATGAATGATTGCTTCAAGTTGGTGTTGTAACCTGGATTTATACTTTCAGAGGATAAGATGCCCAAATACTACCCTCAAAAACTAAATTATGCAAGTTCACCTTTTTATTCAAAAGCACTGAAATTTTTATATGTATACATATCCGTAAATATGTTATATCTGCATAGAAACTGCATAGAAACTGCATAGAAACTCTATGAGTTGGAGACATTTAGCGTATTCATGAATATTATTCATGAATATTTATGAAGAAACTACATAGAAACTCTTTTCCTTTTCTTATATTATTCATGAATATTTATGCAGATTAGAGACATTTATCTTATTGTAGCAATCACTGGCCAACAAATCCGTGTTTCTGTGTTTGCTGGGATATATAGGCTGTTTTGGATCAGAAAATGACCTTTCATAATGCCCCAGTAAACTTGGTTTTGCCCAATAATAGCCTTTTTTAGATATAACATTCTAAATTTCAGTCAGCTAGTCGAAACAGACCAGAATGCCCGAAACATGCTTAAACAGACCAATTCATGGCTGAAACATGCAGATATAGAATCAGAACTTGTATATGAAATTTTTTGTGATAGTCAAATTAAGCATTTTAATTTGTTACCTTTAATTGCTTGGGACATTCATATTAATTCATTATTTGGTGCTACACATAAATGTTTACTTAACAAATACGATTCTAGATTGATTTAGCATTTGTCCGGCATATGTTTAATATTTACAATTACTAATTGAGTATGAGTTAACATATAAGGCTATACTTTGATTTGGAAAGTTTACAAAATTGGTTGGCCCATGATTATTTATTCATTGTTACATGCTAAATGAGGACATGTTATTAAATAAATAAGATTCTAAGCTCTAACACGATCTGATAAATTGTTTGTAATTTGTTCATGCATATAATTGATATTTTATTTATAATTACTAATTTAATACTACTTAATTTGGTAAGTCACTAATAATTAGTTGGCAAATGCTTTATTAGAAATATATTTCATTTATAATCTTCAATTGGTATGTGTTAATTATGAATTTATCTTTAATTGCCAATGCAGGTAAATAACTTAAAAAGCTGTCCTTAGATTGCTTGGTAATTGCTACAAATCTAATTAGTTATCTTATTGTGTTGCAGATTACATGTGAAAGATATTTCTCCTAAAGAAATATTCCACAATTTATTTTTACTATGTTACTGATAATATTATTTTCATACAATAGATAGTAGTCATGATCATAAGTTAATAACTAAATAATTAGCAAAAACGGTGTATTAACAATCATCACTATTGTCACGCCCTAAAATAATTAAATAAATATTGAAGGGTCACATAAAAATTGTTGCAACCATACATTGGTTGATAGGCTATACTCAATAGGCCTTTTGGAGCTTACATAATTAGACTTTGGGTTACCACATAAAAAAGAATTTCCAAATATTCCATCTTCATATAAGTTTCCGATGTATCCATCAAGTCCCAAAATCATTAATCTAAACAATAATCTAAACAATAATTTTTCTTGTGGAGTCTGAATAATAATGTATAAAACAAATGTATAAAAACCTTAGCACATCAACTGCAGAACAATAATTGTAGGGCAATGAACCTCTGAAAAATGCCCATGAATTGCTGATCAATGAACTGCCAACAATGAACATTGAAATGCTAACAGAGTTGGGTAAAATCGGAAGATAATGCTGATTCGTGTACCTTGAAGATGATGCTGGCTGAGAAAAGGATCCAATGCAGGTTGGGTTCCCTGCGACAAATCGGAAGGAGATTGAGATCTTAAATCGGAAGGAGATGTAGATGTAGATCTTACATGCGAGGAGATTGAAGAACTTTGCGATGGGAGATGAAGATCCAAGATGCTCTCGAGGCTTGAAGATGCTCTGGAGGATGCTTGCAAGGCTAGAGGATGCTTGCGAGGCTGGAAGAAGCGGAACCCATTAAAAACCTCAAATGATGGCAAGTATAGAAGATGGGGTTACCTGCGAGGCTGGAGGATGCTCTGGAGGATGCTTGCGATGCTGGAAGAAGCGAAACCCATGGATTTGGGGTTTTTTGTGCGTGGAGATCCGTGGGGAGGAGTCGAGGCGTGCTTTGCGTGGAGATCCGTGTGGAGTCTAGGCATGCTGTGCGTGGAGATCGAGGGCATTGTAGTGGGTTGAGATGTTGGAAAATTTAGGGAGAGAATTGATTCCTGTCATGTTTCCAACCGAACGAAAACCCACATATTGACCCTTTCTCTTTTCAGCTGACCCTACGTCATTTTTACTCACAAAACTCATTTTTTTGGGTTGAGGTGATGGCAAAAGGAGAAATAATTCCTGTCTTGTTCAAATTATATACCAAACCCAACGAAACCCACACATTGACCCTTTCTCTTTCCAGCTGACCCCACCTATTTTTTCTCTCAAAACTCAAAGTTGTCTCACCCAAAATTTTTTTACAACTACTCATCTCATCCATTGATTTACCAAGATCAAATCTCAGCCACTCTTTATCTTGTCCTAGTCAGCCCTGGAATTCAAAAAACACTGTCAAATGTATAATAGATATCCAAGGAGAATAAATTGTTAGACTAATTACTTCATAATAATATTGATGTGAACCCCGTTTAGATTAGAGAACCTAATTAAAAATTGGATAATAGACGCTTTTAGGTTGCCTAATAACTTTCGTTTCTGTCAACGAACTTATTGAACCTGTGTTTTAATCAAACAGAGAACCAGTCGTCCCATAACGTAACGCTTGACGAGACGAACCCTCGACAACCGACATCACCGGAAACATGCAAGTGAAACTTGCCGTCTTCTTGTTTAGGCCATGTTTTAGGCCGCTTTTTGTACCGTAGCGTAAAAGAGACTAGGCAGTGAAATGATAGCTGCCTAGACGCCCATTGATCCAGCTTGACAACGAAGCTAGATCCGACCCCTTTTTCTTGCTCATGTCATTCATGCATCCTTATCTGTCATGTTTAATTTCCTTATCTGTACACCTTGCTACTTGCCATGCCATGTCATCCATGCATTGAATGTTGCATTCGTAGCACACTCTACATACTTGTACTTGCTTGTTCAGGCTAGGCACCTGCTTTTGCGGGCACAACCCTATGCCAAATACACTTCCTGGCTCGTGATCCAGAAGTGGGCATTCCGTGTTCGGGGGTAAGGCCATGGCTCGATACACGTGGAGGGGTAGGGATAAGCGATCACTTGAGTGTAAGAGTTGGCCCGTACAGCCACTCTAGCCAAAAGGCGTAATCCCTGTGCACGACGTGCTTACTAGACTTGTCCTTGTCCTTGTGATTGTTCTTGCAAACTTGATATACATGTCATGATTTAAACGCCAGTTTTCATGACATGCTCGTACTTTACTTCACCTGTTGCACTCATGTTATATCTGCCATGTCATTGCATCATGCTAGAACTGCTAGGTTGCTTTACTTTTACTTTCAGTTTCCTTGCACAAGTCTTTGTAGACTTGCTGACATGTGCCCCTCTCTCTTTTGGGTGTCACATGTAGACCCTAAGCCAGAGACCGTTGCTGAGGACGAGGTGTTCACTGACGCTTAGCCTGAGCCTACGTTTGACGAGGAGTTTGGGGACACCGGTGACCAGTCTTAGAGACTGTTCTGAGTAAATTCTGTTTTAGGTTGTTGTTAGTTGTTGGTGCGTAGCACCTTTGCTTTTCGTACGTTGTACTTTTGTTGGCCATGCTTGGGCCTTTAGACTCTTTTTCTTTCCAGCCTGGTGGCTTTTCTGTGATGTTGGAACTTATTTTATGGATATTCTGATATTGCTTTTTGTCTCATTTCCTTTATTATTATCTTGTTTCGTATCGCATTTGCAAGGACCTGCCATTTGAAGTTTATTGACGCGTATCAGACTTGCAGCTTCACAGCTTCAAGTCTGAGCAGACCTATTCATGCCTCGCCTCCATATTTTTGGGAAGCAGGGCGTGACAGAGCCGACACACGTTTATGTTCCACCGGTGCCATTCTCGTCGAGGTTGGCTAGAGCAAAGTTGGAGGAAAAATATGGGAAGTTTTCTTAGGCTCTGAGGCAGTTAAGCCTAAACATCCCGTTTTTGGACACCCTGTCTGAAATCCCATCATTTGGTCAATTCCTTAAAGAGTTGTTGAAGAAATGAAAAAAGTCCATGGTAGCTCTCTCCGAATAATGTAGCATAATCTTACAAAACAAGCTGCTAACAAAATTGGATGATCCAGGGAGTTTTTCGATCCCTTGTCTTATTAAAGATATACATATTCATCGTGCTCTATGCGACTTGGGAGCTAGTGTGAGTTTGATGACCTTGTCTATATGCAGGAAGCTAGAAATGGGAGAGCCTGAGTCAACCATGATAATATTGTAGCTCACTGATCGATCTATTAAATACCCCGTAAGGTCGTTGCACGATGTCCCAGTTGAGGTAGAAGGGATCACCATACCATGTGACTTTGCTGTCCTCGACTTGGACGAAGATTCCAGGATGCCCATTACCTTTGGAAGGCCGTTCCTGGCGATAGCTAGTGCAATTATAGATGTCAAGAATGGGAAGCTGTCATTTAGCGTGGGAGACCAAAAGCTCGACTACAAGTTCCGAGAGAGTTTGAAGGCACCCTTACCCAAGGAGTGCCTCCACATCGACATGCTTGCAGCGCCAAAGAACAGGCACAAGGAGAAAAATATTAAGGGAGAACCCTATACTTCTTACTTTGAACCATCCTCAAACTCGAATCTCTGTTTGCATGTTCTCTCTTTTCCTAACACTTTTTCTCACCTTCAGAGCATGTTCAAGGCAAGCAAAGTAAAACGGTCGGGAACTACTGAAAAGCCCAAATCGATCAAGAAGCTAAGGACAAAGGACATCGAAGAGAATGCCACAAAGAATGAGTCTACCCCCACTAATGAGCCCCCTAAAAGGGCTAAGGAGATTTACATACTGCCGTTTTGACGCTCGGGGCACATCACCAGATCCGCCACATCAAACGCCTAACTTCACGGAACGTCGAGCTAACGACGTTAAACAAGGAACATAGTGGGAGGAAACCCACTTTTCTTACCACTACTTAGCATAATTTTTACTTCGTTTTTGTAGAATAAGAACCGTATAATGTTTTCGGGAGGTGTGCATTTGACTATCTATGTCCAATTTCTGTGTAGGAGCTTTGCACGGCCGTACTAGAATCATGCACAGCCGTGCAGATTCAGAAGAAGAAGAGCCCAGAAGAATTCAGCATTTGCATGGTCGTGTGCACGGCTGTGCAAATTAGACAGAAGGATCAAGAATACACACAGACAGTCCGCATGGCCGTGCAGACTGAAGAGAAAATCTGGAAGAGGTATCCAACAAGCGACACGACAGTGCGTAATTCTGTGCGCAATTTTGGCACAGCCGTGCGACCTACAGACGAAGGTTTGAGACTCTTTTGACAAAGCGGCATGGCCGTGCGAAAATCGTGCACGGCCGTGCACCCCCAAAAATTCCCAATTTTAATACATGCCCCACCTTCTTTCTCATTACACGGCTTCTTCATTTAAAACCATCATCTTCAAAACCTCTTCTAACCCATCTCCCAAAACTTCCTCCCCCACCACCCTCGACTTTCCACCATGCACAAAACTCCATAAAACCCCCAAATCCTCCATTATTTCCTTCATACCAACCAAGCCCTAACCCCCAATCATGCACCATCTCCATCCAATCCTTTTCAAATTGGACAAATATCTTCATCTTGGGAAGCTTGGGGGAGCTTGGTCAACAAGAAGGAGCAGGGTAATAGATGATCAAACAAATTTTCGCCGGATCTTGGTAACAACTTTCCATTTTCTCATCTCTTGAAAGCTTTATTTTAAATTGTTGTTTCTTTTTCCTTAATTTTTGTAATTAGTGTATGTCTCATCCATTCCCATCATCTCCACACACACACACACACCATGTCCAAAAGGCCCATTAAGAAGGTTCCAGTCCAGAGGAAGACCCGCACCCGAATGGGTAGGGAGTCATCTCAACCGGAATCTGAACCTATTCCATCGCCCAATCTCCACCTCCATGGTATAATACTTAAGGATGAGTCGGATAGGACAACAATGGCTAGAATCCTCCCATGACCAATATCCGCGACTACGTTCACAAACCTCGATGCACACCTATCCCTAGGAGTGCTAGAGGCAGTCGAAACCCTATTCTCCAACATTGGTTGGACTGCATTTCTCCACACACGCGCGGAAAATTTTGTGCGCCTGACCCCTAAAGTTCTTTAGCTCTTTGCACCGCACAGATGACGGGATCACATTCCACCTTTGGAATGAAGATCGTGAGCTTACCTATGACCAGTTAGACGATATTATTTGTTGGCCTGCCGATGGGGATGTTACCCCTGATGACCGTACGTACCCCACTCGGTTCTAAGCAGGAACGTTCTGGATGGAGATTACAAGATCATGAGCCTTTGACTCGAGGATGGCTAAGGCCTCCATGATTGGCCACCCATGCCTCAGGATAGCACACCGGATCCTAGCTTGCATTGTATTTGATAGGACCGACTACGGCACTGTAAACCACTCCGAGCTCATATTCCTATGGCTCATGAGCCAGCCCCAACATTATGACGCTAACACTGGCATTTCTACACACCGTTACCCACTTCGGAGCTCGAAATGGGTTGTGAATAAACTCATGTCAGTCTCCACCGCCCCTTCGAGAAGCATTTTCCCTAGCGGCCTCGTCACCCTTATTGAACTTCACCCATTCTTCCGAGTTAAGCTTACCAATGACATCATACATGCCGAGGGACCTACATCGCTTGACATGAATGCCTTCATTAGGATGTTCATGATCAGAATGCGGGAAAGGGGATTATATTTGGCTTTACAGGCAGAACCACAACGACTCTACCATTCTGCCCAACCCCATATATTCATGTGTGGACCCGGTAGTCATATTCTGGCTCTTTGAGTCTGATATTGGCTGTGAGTGTCGTCCTAGTGTTGTAGAGCCCCTATCCATGTACACCATTCACCCAAGCAACATGACCACCCCTCACACTTCGAGGAGGGTGGCACCTCAGGATCCCATGAGCACCATTGCCCACTCCCCCCAACTTCGATGCCCGATTTGATCAGATGAAGCGAGTCGTTGAAGGCTTGCTCCAATTTCATATTAGCCGGCATGGGTGGTACGACCCTGACTTCCCTCTTCCTCCCCTTGAGTGAGGAGACGAGTGACACCCCTACCAATACCATTGCCATACACACCTCACTTAGACACATTGGGGGCAAAAGAGACACGTCTCACACCAACAAGATAATTATGATTCCAAAACATGTGATCTTCATATGCAGGTAGCATCACAACTGTACCTGTGATATGATCATAGATTATGATCAAGTCACTACCGATGTAGGAATTGGGCTTTTAGAGTCTCATAAAGAAGATGGACTGATTAAGATAATCGGATGAAAAATATATGAAGTATATAAGATATACACAAGCGGTCGTAAGGAGTTATGCTTGTCTTAATTGTGAGAGATGAGTTCATCACAAAGGGCTATGAATGCAAGCACAAAGTGTTCGTAAATAGTTACTACATTTCATCCTAAACGAAAGATGAAAATTCAGGAAAATCAAGCCTAGACCATTACTAGTGATGAAATGGCATCCTCTGAAGATGGATGGACAGATAGCAGCTAAGGTCCAACCACAACCGACCACTAGACAGTCAGTGGCCAGCTATAGGCTGGCCAGATAACTAGTATGCTCGCTGATAACCAGCTAACTGTCGGTGGCTGATGGCGATCACCATCCAGCAGTGGATGGTAAAGACATTTTACCTACAACCACGTGTTTCTAGTGCAATGTACAGTTTAGTTTTTGGGTTTTTGGGTTTGATTTAGTTTGGTATTGATCCAATTATTAGATCATGATTATAATAAAAGAAGATACGTGGTTTAATGGAATCTTTCTTTTGTTTCACATTTAGTAAGATGAAAATATTCTTGGGATTCTAGAGCCATATACATGGATCATCTCCTCATCTTAAAGGGATCCATTCAAAAAAAATTAGAGAAAAATAACCTCAAAATTTAAGGAGAAATATAATCTTGTTGTAAATAGATAAGATTGTAACTTATCTATAGATAAGATTGTAACTTATCTATAGATAAGGTTGTATTTATTGTATCTCATCCATGTATGGCTCTTCCTCTTCTATAAATAAAGGACTGTGGTCTTCCCTGGGCGATATGCATTCATAGCACATTATCAGCACGATTCTCTAAGTTTTTCAAAGAACCGTTCGTTGTGAAAGTGAGGAGTAGACGTGGATCCATCACACGCGGGCTTCATCAATCTCCACACGTAGGCTTCATTAACTGTCGCTAGATCTGGAGGATAGATATAAAGGTATTACTTCAAATCTTATTTTACATCATGATCATGATACATACAACGTCGATCTCACAAGATCGGAGTTGAAAAATCGAATTTTTCTTTCTAGATCTAATACGACGGATTTTTACTGTTGGTCCTAGAAAAAACATCATAAAACTCTATTTTTAGAATTCCTCCATAACAAAAAACAATTCGTAAGAACCCCTACTCATGGCTGCCGACGGTATCCTTACCGACAGCCGTTGAGGGAAATCCCCCCCTATGTGCTCGATGATCCCCTCCTCCCATCCCCCCACGGAGGAGGCATGCACGTTGCTGCTAAGCGGTGACGTAAGCCCCTTTTGGGTTCTTCGAACCCCATAAAAAAACGATAACCCCCTGCCGCCGCTGGCTCCCTCATCACCGGTGACCAAGCCCTCTTTCCCTGCCGTGGAGGTGGCGACAGCCCCCTCTGCCATCGTCCCCAAACGCTAGATGTAGGAGGGGCGGTTGCAAACTCTAGTCACACCCCTACATACAAAAGCTTGGGCCGTAAGGCCCAAGCCCAAAAAAAGTATAAAGCTGATGCGGGTCTGAAGCCCGTTGCCCACACTACGGGCATTCAGGCCGGCGAGCCGTTTTTAAAAAATTAATAAAAAGAGAGATTGAAGGCTATGGGCCAGAAGCCCGCAGCCCACACTGCAGGCTTCAGACCCGCATGCCAATTTTTTTATATGAAAAAAAAGAAAGGGAAAGGATGGAAAAGATAGAAAATAAGAGGATATATGAGGGGGAACCAAAAAGACTAAAAATAAATAAAAATATGGATAAATAGGGTGATGAAATGAGGAGCCTTATATGGGAAATTGGGGATTTATGGGGATCTTTTGGGGGTATAAAAAGGAAAAAATTCTTTCTTTTTACAATAATTAATATAATTGGACACCATTCAAATTTATTTCACTTAGCCTCTTTTACACAACCTATTAATTGTATATTTTAATATATTATACCTAGTTTTGGATCATATTTATATGCATTGCATCATTCTTTTCTGCCACATTTTCTTGGATAAAATTATGCTATGTTGTGCGGCATTAACTTAATATTTATAAAGATCATGCGATCGCTCTGCCATTTGTTACCTAACATAACAGTGTATGACATCGCCTCGTAGTCTGAATAATTATTATGTATTAAAATTTATGTGTTTATCATATTCTGAATTTGTGATGCCTAAGAGGCATTATGCAAATGTTTAATGAGCACAAATTTTACATGAATGGCTAATTGTGGTTTTGGATCGGCTGTTGAGTCCCACATTTTACTTTTCATACACTTTCCTTTTTCTTTTAAGAGAAATTGTAGTGAGGAAAAAATATGTACTGCTTAAGACTGATGACCATATCCATAGAGGCATATGCCACTCTTGAAGATGAAGATTTTCAAATGGGACCCAAGAGGTTTCCAAAGTTGTAATTTTCTCTTTCATTTGTGTAAAATGGACTGTAACATGGACTTTGGGACATTATTATTTTATATGGGACTAGCCGATCCAGGCAATTAGCCTATTCATTAAAAATTACTACTGCATAAAAATATTGTTCAGGATTATTAATTCATGCAAAATTGTGCTTTTCTAGATAAAATGGCAAAAATCGCAAGCAATGATTTCGAAGTACTAGATGCATCAGGGAAAAATTATTTAAGTTGACAGTTTGATGTTAAATTCCATTTGCGAGCTAAATCCCTCGGTTTTGCAATTACAAAAGATGGAAAGGCGATAAACATTGATAAGGCACAAGCCATCATTTACATTCGTCGCCACGTGTATAAGACCTTAAAGGCTGAATACCTTACGGTCGAGGATCCACTGGAGCAGTAGACTGCCCTTAAGGACAGATATAAACCTCAGAAAGATGTTGTACTACCAAGGGCACGTTATGAGTAGGAGAATCTGAGACTTCAGGACTTTAAGTCCATATCTGAGTAAAACTCAGCTCTTTTCGGTATCACCTCACGCCTGAAGTTACATAGTGAGAAATTATTATAAGATCGCATGCTGGGAAAGTCATACACGTCTTTCTACGAAAAAGATGCGATACTGATGCAGCAGTACCGTGAACGAAAGTTCACTAAGTATTCTGAGCTGCTGTCATGTTTATATGGGTTTTATATGTCCTTAGGGCCATAAAATTGACGTCCGGCCTAAGTCGGTCGGACGACGAAAACAAAATAGCAGCGAAAAAACAGATTTAAAATATTTTTAAATCAAGCCCTAAAGAGAACAAACACTAGGCAAGATCTCTACTATCCCGGGGTTGGGTCCGACCAACCCCTAAGGATATATCTATCTAACATTTGCAATTATAAATGCATGAATATTTAAACTATATACCTTTCACTTCGTTTCTGTAGAATACAAAGCATCGTGTTCTGCAACATTTCTTTGGCCTTGTGTCGCTTCTCCCAAGCCAGCCGCACCTCTTCCCGAGCCGAACCGCTTCCCGAACCGCACCGTGTCCCGAGGCGAGCAACTCCCATGTCGCTGAGCCAACCACGTGCCGAAGAAGGTTTCACCTTGAGTGGATCCTCCATCAAGACTTTGGATCCGATCCGAGCTCCTTCGTATCTTTGCTAGAGCCCGATCAGGAGCAAGGAAGAATTTTAAGGAGAGAGGGAATAATTAATTTAAGTCTTAATCCGAGCGTAATCCAAACTTTTGGGAGCTTCTCGGATTTTGAGACTTGGTGCAAGTTTTCAAGGAGAGTGTTGGCCCCTATTTATATAGACGACTGACTCCTCCCATTCTCATCATATCCGATGTGGGACTAAAACTTTTCGGAGGAAAAATTAATTATAGTTTGCCTTTCACAAATGGCAATCTTTAGCGAATTTTTCCTCCCTCATCGTTGAGCTTCGTAATTGATACAACCTATCAAATTGAAGAGCACGGAATGGTGAACGCATAGAAACAAATGGCGCTCCATTTCAAGTTTGTTTGACCCTTCAGACGTGTGTCCAAAGTTTAACAAAAACTGATTTTCACTCAAAAAGGGACAGCCACCAAAAAACATCTGGTTTCAAAAGAACCCTAGTTGTGGGCCCTACAACTGGAGCCCACAGGACAGCTAGGCATGCCCAATGGGTGCACCCAGGTTGCTGGGCGAGCCTGCCTGCACGGGTGGGCTTAACCTGCGTCGCGGGCTCACCCCACCCGCAAGTGCAGGCGGGCTCAGCCCGCCAACCTGGGTGGGCTTAACCTGCTTGCACAGTCTGGGTGGGCTAGCCTCGCCCACCTACTGGAGCTTTTAAGCTCTACTGAGCTCCGATTTGAGTGCAGTTTTTACCGTGACATTCGTGGAAAAGACCTCTTCATTTATATGTCTTTAAAATATGCTCGCAAATAATTTGCGACGTATTTAAATATTATTGCATCAAATGCAATTAATACAGTTGCATCAAATACAAATGAACTGAGGGCATACATCCCTCAATATCTCACACTTGCACTTAGGATCATTTATCCCGAATCCATAATATTTTAGACTTATATCCCAAACTCTTAGCGACTTAATTAATTCCCATACATCCAATGTATTATCTCCCTAAAAGACTTCTTATTACTTGATGAAGGTCTCACTCTGTGTGAGACCCTACAGCCTGACGTGCCCCGGTTTGCGAGCCGCAAATGGTCGGGGGACCCGCGTGAGGGTTTAGATATTTGTAACCGCAAGCGCACGGTGTTGTAGTGTGGCTTGGGGTCGAACACAGGGATGCTAGGATGTGCTTGTGTCAAGGAGGACCGAAATCACCCCATGGGCGAGCTAGCCCAGATCGGTTGATGGGTTGTCACGGTAAAGGAATGCGAGGTATGAACAATATGAAAATAAACCCGGGACTTTGGTTTCCACTCCAACGAGCGACTCTCGCCGATACGGCCTACGGGTAGGATGGCGATCGGAATTAGAGTCTAATGGTGAGACGTTGCCCCAGAAAGTGGTACCGGCATCCCATGTGCCCGATATTCCGGTCGGTGCCCAGGATGATACACTGGACTTCCCGGGTTCGATCAGTGGGTACTCCCGTGTTCATTAACACTGATCGATTCCGGGAGCACTAAGCTCGCAACGATAACTCCCAACGTCTCATCCTGCCGCTCCCGCGCGCTAGGATTCGGCGTCTACGCTAAGGGCGTGAGCTATGGCTAGGGAGTCAACCGCCAAGTTTATTCCCCCTTGGCCCAACGGTCAAAGGCGGTCTTTTTCCCATCGATGACAATAAAACACCTCGCGTAACCGTTAGATTCCTAATCCCTAACGATTTCCTAACCCTATGGATGCATCAGGAAGAGCCCCCGAAGGGGTTTCCGCCAAAATCCCGTATTTGGGAACTACTCACCAATATTCATTAAAAAGCGATCTAAATGAAAACAGACCATTGAAATCATAATCAGACGATAGGAATGCAAAGGTAGTAGAGCAATTAAGATAATACTAAAGTTTTACAAAGATCCGAAAACTTACAAAAACAGGAAAATTACAGCCGTCACAAAATGAAGAAAACAGTAAAAAATAACCAACTCCCGAATCTGGGAAACCTAGGGTTATATTTATAGAAAACGACATCACCCGATCGGTTGACAAGTCAACCGGTCGGGTGAGCCGCTTTACAAAATTACAGCGCGATGCGGGGGTTTCACCCGGTCAGTATGAACCGGTCGGTTGGATCTTGGTGCGGTCGGTTGGATCTTGGTGCCGACCGGTTGGATCTTGGTGCGGGCCGCGTGAGGAGACCGGTTGGAGCTTCGAGTCTTGGCTGTTGAAATTCAGCTACAGGTGAACCGATCGGATGAAGGTCATCCGATCGGTTGGAAATCAGCTTCGAATTTCCAGAGACTTTGAGCTTTTGACCCGGTCACTGAACCGACCGGGTGACTTCTCGGGGGCTCCAAGCTGCGTCCAGGTGGTGCACGCGTGCATCACCCGATCGGTTGGAGATGACCAACCGACCGGGTGAGGGGCTGAATGATGTAATCTTCGTCGTTTGACCCCCTGGATCACGCGTGACTCCTCCCGTTGCTCCGGGGACACATGATATCATCGTTTTGCGTCCCAAATGCCAGCAAACTCCTGCAAAACATGGAAAATACGGAAAAGTGAAAGAAAACAAGAAAATACAAGAAAACACGAGAAAACGAATAAAAGACGGCGGTAAATACGGAAAAACATGGAAGAAAACGCGCGTAAATATATGAAATATAAACGCACGTCACAGCCTGACCCTACTAAAGGTGTGGTTTGAAACCCATACGGTAGTGACCATGAGTAGCAGGTACCATCCATGTTTCGGTATCATACTTATGTGGTTAACTCATTGAAATGAGTATTGTCGGGACATCCCTAACTGTGTCCGTGATGAATACCGCATTTTTAGTCCCCTCGTCAAAAATATGTCGCCTAGTCAAGTCTAGGATACGGTCAAACTGTCAACCCCAATAGCTTGAACTTGGTTAGTGTCCATTGGTCTTTAGTCAAATAATGTTGGACTTCTTCCAACATACTTTGGCCAAAGTTTTTTACTAAAAACCAAACCAACACAAGCGACACTAACTCCCCATAATGGGAGAGACAAATTCTCTCGTGTTCATTACTCTCCTCGCACCCTTCAAGTGTCACCCAACTAAAGACTTTTTGACACGCCTTGCCTAGAAGGTATGTCAGAAATCTAAGTGACACTGTTCACGTACAGGTTCGTACAATGACATCAAGTCTAAAGACCAACTAGCCTATCACCACAGAGAGTTATCACTGACAAATATGTTATATTAACCATGTGATAACTCTCGTTGGGTCGTTCAGTGAACTCATTCTCCAATGAGCACCTGTGTCTCGTCTCTGACTTCGCCAAGTCGAACGACCATGAGATCATCGTCACCACTTCATGGTGAAGACAAAGACATAATGGTCTATCTGATGTTTCGATATCCTTTTCTCGAAACATCTATGACCACGAACTTTTTTACACTTATGCTATTAACGGTCAAACAATTCTCCATAATCGAGATCCTCATTTCGATACTGGTTTAACCTCGCATTAAGTCTTAGGACTTTACCTAAGTTCTAATGTCGACTACATTATTACTAACTTAGATAAATTCTTACCATACATCTTACTGTAATTTTGAACAAGATGTTTGTACACTTACAAAGAGATTAATTGCCTCGAGTTCGAGGGCATACCTATCTCCCAAACTCTTTCACTTGCACTCAGGCTCATTTATCCAGGTATCACATACCGCATTTACACATAAGTCTCTATAAACTTTATGTGACAGAGCCTTCTTGAGTGAATCTGCTAAACCGTCTTTAGTTATAGACTTAAGGAGTTTCAATGTTCATTTTAGACCACACATTTGAATCTCATCCAAATAATATCCTTGGTCTCTTGGAATCCATAATATTTAATTTTTCTCGATCTCATCCAGCTCATCGTACCTTACGACAATAATCCTTCATAGTTACCAGTCAACTGCACGGTTCATAATAATTTTTGATAAAGTGTCAAAGTCTTTGACCAATTTGTCAAAATATATGTTCCCGCTCCTTGATGCCTCGCATGCTTTTAATTCACTCCCACTGACCTTGAAAACACTCTGGATGATTCATATAAGTTTTTCTTCTAAATCATATTTAGAAAACAGACTTTACATGAATGCTCCAGTTTTCATGGTCATCATGAGCATTTACATCGAGTCTAATCCGAATAGATTTGTACACATCTGTTGGCAAGAAAGTTTCATCACAATCCGTTTATAGGAGTTTTGATGGTAACTATTCTTAACCATCATAACTTGTACTTCAGTCTTTTCCATCTGCACAAATCTTCTATCGTGAAGATTCATTTGTAGCCAAAGGAACACTTTCCTTGGGCACGTAAACAAAAGTCCATACTTTATTTACGTGCACGGACCTTTTTCGGATTGCGTCAAGACATTTCTAAGAGTCACTACTCCGAATGGCATCTTGGAAGTTTGTCTAGGCCTTCATCAACTATGATGTCTTACTCGACTTTTCGTCTCACGAGACTCGAGTAATCCTTTAACTTCCTAACGATTAATTTGAGGAATATCATATTGATAAGGTCCTCACAGAACCTTATCAAGAACCTAGGCACTATTATATGGGGATTAACCCAGAAGGATGATTGTAACTCAAAGTCATTTGTCATGTATCACATCATGTCTAACAGAGTGCGATTCATACTTTCCAACACACCAATGTGTTAAGAAACATGACTTGAGAGAAAAACACATTTTCGTTCAATTTACGCAAGAAATATATAGCTAAATATTCGACTCTTCAATCTGATCGAAGCAGTTCAAATACTTCTGTTACTTTGTACCCTATTTTATCAGACTTGTGTTTCATCAAGAACATGTGTCGTAATAAAATAAGTATACCATATCTAGGCTAATTTAGACATGGATCTGGATACACCTGTATGTATAAGACCGTGAGTTCTCCAACTCATTCTTCCACTGGCTTACAAAAGGTGTTAGGCAATTATACCTTTGAGACAAGACTTACAAGTGTCTTTCGACTCATAATACAAGAGATTAAAACTCTCTTTATGTGACTTGTCAAGTCTGTTCCCATCGGTACGACCTAGTCTATTGTGACATAGATAAAGATTCTAAAACTTGCGGATTCGTGTGTTAATATTTAATACAATATTGGTATACAAAACATTCACATCGAGACATTGCTTCAGAAGCAAAGTGACGACATTTATCAAAATGTGTTCTCCTTTTGTATAACAATTATACTGAAATCGTAATATCAAATGTCACATTTTCAGTTCCTCCTACTTTGCCTTTTCTTATCATAGTCAAAACTTTCTTTCTCAACCGACTTTCTTCAATGCCTTCTCCATTCTAAATCACATTTGGACAATTCTTTCCCAACAAAAATATTAGCTGTGCAAGCACCTCACGGATCCAAACACTTGAGCTTCATAATCTTGAGTTGACTCAACAAGTTGCTTGACTCAAGATCTGATTTGGATACATGGTCGTGCACCGCTCGTGCACTCATCTTCGAGTCAAACAGTTTGATCGAAGTTTCGAATCTTGCTGATCGAAATTGTTTTCCATACAACCTTGAGTTGACTCAATAAATTGTATGAAGAAACTTGCTTTGAGCATCAGTATGTTCAAGCCGCCCCTCATAGAGGCGAGTGACAGTAGTGTGCTTTTATTTTGTTGGATACAGAGCTCAAGGAAATCATTGTCCTTAAGCCTTGCTAGTAAGGACATTTTAAGGTTAGTGAGAACCTGGTTTAGATTATCAAACTTGATCTTAGTTTGATATTCCTTAAACAATCATCTTGACCAATTAACTTATTCCTTTTGGATAATATATTTGGATCCCATCATGTATAACATAGAATTTCCTAGTTTAGCATAGGCTCAAAGATTTTTAAATATAATTAAAATGGATTTTATTCAACTATATCATCCCACTATTTTAGCAATCATCTTAAGCCATATAGATGAACGAATAAATATATTTAGTGGAAAAGGGACCCGACCACCCTGAGTCTCACAACCTTGAGTTGGCTCAACAAGTTATCTGCGATCTGGTAGACGACTCTTCATTAATCACATCGAATGTGATTCCCTCATAGGTGCTTACCCCTAGTCACTTATGACCTTGAGTTGGCTCAACAAATCATAAAGACCAGTCTAGTTAGACCCTTACTTTCTTGTCCAATCCTAACTTACACCGGTACTCGGTTTGTTCACGACACGATGGTTTGGATTAAATCGAACTACATCACATGTTTAATGGAATTGGTTCCAAAAAGTTAGTCATGTTACAGCTTGAGTTGACTCAACAACTATAACGTGAAATCCCTGGTTTCTAAAATCCAAAAGTAAGGAGGGCTATGACTGAACTTGAAGAATATTTTTAACGAAATTGACTAGATGTATCGACGGGGTCACATAATCATAATTCGCATCCTTGCGATCCAGCAGAACACGACTAGGGATTTGGCAAGGCCATGATCACTATCCCCAGTCAAGCTAGGGTGATCCATAACACTAGTCAAAAAATACTAAACCGAATCATGGTCCATTGAAGGAAACTTAATATTCATATGTGTACCATCGACTAGAATTGGCTTCATTAAAACTAGTTAATCCTAGCAACTAGTTGAATCCAAAAAATTCGAAATTATTAGGATTGGTTAATAACTTTTATTAATGTCCTTATCGACTATAAGGATTATTATGGTGCTACTCTAATCATGTATTAGGCATTTAAACAACTTTAACTCATAGCATGTTCTTCAAAAATTATCATATAATTTTCTTAAGGCTTTTATTAGCTAGCCTAAATGTCTTTCTTGAATTATCACATAATCAAAAATAACTAATATAACCATTAAAATTATCAACTGAACAATTTAGCATGATAACAAAGCAATTAAAATTTATCTCATAAAATTTTCTTGCGAAACATGTAACTAAAATTTTATCTCATAATTTTAAGTTACATTAAATATCATCATATAATAATTTAGATCTAATTTTAAAATTATCAAATGATTTTAAAATTAAATCTAATTTTCAAAACAATTTTCGAAAATAAAATGTTGCATGGGAACGACTATTTTATAGTTTAAATAAAACCTCCATCTGATAGAGAAACATGTTGTATCACATACAATTTATAACTGCAAAATATAGATCAAATAGACTGGCTTTGATACCACTGATGGGGTTTCTGGGTCCTTAGGGCCATAAAATCGACGTCCAGCCTAAGTCGGTCGGATGACGAAAACTATATAGCAACGAAAAACAGATTTAAAACATTTTTAAATCAAGCCCTAAAGAGAACAAACCCTAGCCAAGATCTCTACTATCCCGGGGTTGGGTCCGACCAACCCCTAAGGATAGATCTATCTAACATTTGCAATTATAAACACATGAATATTGAAAATACATACCTTTCATTTTGTTTTTGCAGAATACGAAGCGTCATTTTCAGCAACATTTCTGTGGCCACACGACGCTTCTCCCAAGCCTAATCGTGTCCCAAGCCGAACTGCTTCCTGAACCGCACCGCGTTCTAAGGAGAGCAACACCATTATCGTCGAGCCAACCACACACCAAAGAAGATTTCACCTTGAGTGGATCCTCTGTCAAGAATTCAGATCTGATTCGAGCTCCTTCGTTGCTTTGATAGAACCAAATCAGGAGCAAGGAAGAATTTTAGGGAGAGATGGAATAATTAATTTAGGTCTTAATCCAAGCGTGCTTCAAACTTTTGGGAGCTTCTTGGATTTTGAGACTTGGTGCGAGTTTTCAAGGAGAGTGCTGGCCCCTATTTATATAGGCGGCTGACCCCTCCCCTTTTCATGATATCCGATGTGGGACTAAAAAATATTGGAGGAAAAATTAATTAAAGTTTTCCTTTCACAAAGGCCAAGCTTTAGCGAATTTTTACTCTCTCACCGTTGAGCTTCGTAATTGATACAACCTATCAAATCAAAGAGCATTGAACGACGAACGTATAGAAATAAACAATGCTCCATTTCGACTTCTTTTGACCCCTCAAACGTGTGTCCAAAGTTTTAGCAAAACTGATTTTCGCTCAAAAAAGGACAGGCGCCAAAAAACATCTGGGTTCAAAAGAACCCTAGTTGTGGGCCCCACAACTGGGGCCCCCGAGATAGCTGGGCATGCCCAATGGGCGAGCCCTCCTGCACAAGCGTTCGGGCTCGCTAAGCCTGCAAGTGCGGGCAGGCTCAGTCCGCCAGGTTGGGCGAGCTTAACCCGCACGCCCAGTCTGGGCTAGCTTGGGCTAGAACTGTGCAAAGCCCAGTTCTGGCCATTTATCCCTTTACTATAGCTTTTAAGCTCCTACAGAGCTCCGATTTGAGTGCAGTTTTTTTTGTGACATTAGCAAAAAAGACCTCTTCATTCCTCTGTCTTTAAAATACATCGCAAACAATTTGCGACGTATTTAAATATTATTGCATCAAATGCAATTAATCCATTTGCATTAAATACAAATGAACTGAGGGCATACATTCCTCAATAGTTTACTCGTGGCTAAACAAAATAGATAGCTTCTACTCGCCACTCATAATATGCAACCCTGGCACCGCCCCCTTATAGAAGCTCACAATGCATCTTCTTCTAAAAAGAAGAAAGATAATAAACGAAAAGGAAAATCAGAGAGGGGGGATAAAAAGGCTAGAGGACAAGTCCACCAGCATAGAAATGAAGGGAGGTGGAAGTTCACTTGCCGCAGAAATGACAACAACAGAAATGATGCACCCCCGCCTAGAAAGGAATGGAAAGACCAGTGACATAGCTGTGGCAAGAAAGGACACTAGTCTAGAGTGTGCAGAACTCCATGGCACCTAGAAGATTTGTACAATGAAAGATTTAGGAAGAAAGATGAAACAAATCTAGTGACCACCCTTGCTCCAGTCCAGCTCACTACTGATGACTTCGAAAAAGACGACTTGTTTGATTAGCCATTTTATCTTTATTGAAAAACAATGTTATCTATCTGAATGTTTACATGAAGTATGAATAAATTTGAAAATGTTTTTCTAAAATCAAATGTGCTTAGATGATTCTTTTTTTAATAAGATGAATTGCTATCATGACTGCTTAGTAGACAGTACATAAACACATACAATCCTTCAATACAAATACTATTTTCATTGCATTATATCATATGAAAGCCCAATAAATATAATATCAGGGCCACCAGACATAATTGAAGGTTCTAGAATGAAACATTGTTCCTCCCAAATGACACAGAAATAAAAATAGGATACATTATTCTCTCTGAATTCAAAAAAAAAGAAACTTATCCAGTTTCAACGACATCCGTTTAAACTAATTCCACTTATAAACTGCAATGTGAACGAAAAAGTATATCTGTATGCAACGTCTCAATAAAAGGACTAAAATCCATACTTGAACATTTTGAGAGCCTTTCATGAGGCCTCTATTAAAGAAGGATTTGGAGGGAGTAAGCTAATTTGACGGAGCACCTGACGTACCTGATATCAGCCATGTTATTACTTTGGCATGATAGACTTGGCTACCCTAGATGGTTATGATGCATCGCATCTTATCCCAATTTTATGGGAGGGACTTGAATAACCAGAAGTATCTTTAGAAGGGAAAACTCCCTTGCATCCCTTGCTACAAGGGAAAACTAATCATAAGGCCATCTCTACTAAAAGTTGACAAAAAATTTTCAGTGCTTCCTTGAAAGAATACAACGAGATATATGTGGACAAATCCACTACCCCTAGTGGGCCACTTCAGTACTTTATGGTACTGATAAATGCAACCTTAAAATATGCATATGTGTGTCTACTATCGACCTGCAACCTAGCTTTTCCAAATCTATTGGCACAAATAATAATGTTGTGGGCGCATTTTCCAGACAATCAAATAAAGTAATACATATGGTTAATGCTGGAAAATTTACCTGCAGGTCATTTCAAGAATATTGCCTAGCAACTGGGATAGAAATTGAACACCCAGTACCACATGTTCATACCCAAAATGGGTTGGCAGAAGCATTGATAAAAATATGCCAATGGATTGCACGTCTAGTATTAATGAAATCCCAGTTGCCGGTACTGTATGGGGACATGCAATATTGCATGCTGTATGGTTAATAAAAATTAGTCCCTCTGGAGGTCATATTCTATCTCCAATGCAACTTGCAGATGAAATACCACCGAACATCTCTCACTTGAGAATTTTCGGTTGCGTAGTTTATATCTACATAGCACCACCACAGAGGACAAAAATAGGATCCTCAACGTCGTCTAGGTATCCATGTAGGGTTGACTCACCCTCAATAATATACATAGAACCCCAAACGGGAGACGCATTCAAGAAACTTCTTGAATACTATGAATTAGATGAGACAAATTTTCCCAAATTGGGCCCAGATACTGAAAAATCTGGAGCTACACAAATAATATTGTGGGATATAGAATCATTAACCCACTATGTTTCGGTAACAAAGAAATGTGAAGATGAGATCCTGAAGATCCTACAAATACTGAACACTGTTCAACAATTACCTGACTCATTTACTGACAACTAGAAGATTGACAGATCACACATCCCTGCTACAAATACTACAGCTATGATTGATATCCTCGTGAATGGATGCAATCCACCAGCAGCAGAAGTGGTTGTTCCTCAACAAAAAAGTGGCAGACCACTAGGCTCTAAGGACAAAAATCCAAGAAAAAGAAAAAATCCTGGAGGCCTTGAGACAATACTACCACATGAAAATGAGCTCATGTCCATATGCTCACTCCTTCGGAATCCACTCAGAGTAACAACCGGGAGAAATTGAAATGAAAGTAAATGTTGTATGTACTTAGGATGTGTCAGACAGAAAGAACATAATTGTCGACAATATATTCACATATCATATTGCCACATACATCGCAAAAGAGATGATAATTATATAATATCGTTGAATACTCTGTTGCTAAAATGCAAACGTAGAGATTGGCCAAATATGGAACGAGGTAATAAAAGATGAGCTGGACTTGCTTATGAAACGTGAAGTGTTCAGACATGAAGTCCAGACACCAAAAAGTGTCAAACCTGTGGGCACAATATTGCACAAATAAGAACATAAATATATGAGTACAAAATCGTATGCTATAAGGTACAACCTATATCTCAAGGATTTTCACAGAAACTGGGGAATCAAACTACTTAGATGAGCTAGACTCGGTTACATAAATGATGCATCAGATTCTCCCAGTTATAAATTGCGAGTACTTTACAACTTGGAAAAGAAAATTTTGGATATGCTGCTATTCGATGTTGTGACAACATACCTCTATGGATATATTGATAAAGATAAATTCCACATTTCCTCAAATACCTGAATAAACTTTGGGACGTCTATTCTATTGAAAAAAAAGAATAATAAGAATAATAAATATTGTACAACCAAGAGAATCGCTTGATAAAGAAAGGATTCCTTCTAAGGGATGCCTTGCATCTTTATAAAGAGCAAAGGACAGGATTTTATATCATAGTTGTAAACAACTTAAATCTCATCGGATCTCCTGAAGAGAAAACAGAAAAATCTAATCAAGCCTTACTATCAAATATGATATGAAATACCTAGGCAAAATAAAGATTAGTAATGACTAATAGATTTATTATCTAAAAGATAAAATCCTGTTACATTAAGATTCATACGCCCAGAATGCGTTGAAGAAATTACAAGGACCATTGTCATCCAATAAGTACATCTATGTTAGTACGCTCAATGGATGTACATAAAGACCCCTTCCGTTCACTAGAAGAGGGTTATGAAATACTTGGTCTTGAAGTCCCTTATCTAAGTGCAATCAGAGCACTCTTGGCTAACTGCACGCGTCCCGATATACCAGTCACAATAAATTCACTAGCCAGATACAGTAAAGCACCTAAATTCATATAATGAGAATTAAGCATCTTATAGGTTTCCTCCAAGGGTCGATAAATTTAGGCTTACATATAAAGAATTATCATCCATGCTTATGTAGATGCAGATTACAAGTCCGACCCCTATAATGAGAAATCACAGTTAGGGTACCCACAGAGGGATGTCCATCAACTACAGATCTGCAAAGAAAACTATGAATGAAACATCAGCGTATCATTGTAAAATCCTTACCATTCCAGAAACAAACCAATTGTGTATTTGATTGCGCCTGGTGGTACATCATATCCCAGTGACGACTGGGACATATACTGGTCTTTTAGAGCTGACAACATAATCTGAAGACCATGACACTTTCTTACCCCGCTTTTGATGAGACCACATCAGAGGCGACGAAACAGAGCCCACCTCTCCAAAAATTTTGTTTTTAGCAGTTGCTTAATGATGGTGATATTAGTAATTTGTGTATATTTTCGGAATGTTGTAAATAGGAGTGATGAAAAATGCCTAATAGATTTGAAAGCCTAAGGGCTGTATAGATTAGGGTGAGTTAGAGGGAATTTGTACTCTTTTTACTTAGCTATGGTTTTTTTCCACATGGTTTACCATAGCCAAAGGTTTTAACAATGCAAATCACATCAAATCAGGATCCTGAAGTATCCACCCTTTGTGAGACTTATTGACGTTCAGAATCCTGAAGTATTCATGGGCAGAGTCCACACTTATGGCTGGATAAGGGGGAGTGTTGTAAACAGATAAGATTGTATCTTATCTGTAGATAAGATTATATTTATTGTATCTCATCCATGTATGGCTATCCCTCTTCTATAAATAAAGGTCTAGGGTCTTCCTACAGCGATACGCTTTTATAACAAATCTCAAGTTTTGAGGTAGATTTTCTCTCTTAAAATAAAAAAATTTCCTTCTCTTTCTATCAAACACTAACAACGTTTGGGGCCATAGTTTGAATTCTTGAAGAGCTCGTGGATCATGATGAGTTTCTTCATCAAGATGAAACTACTAACGCGCTATTTGGTAAGGAGATCCGAGATATCTTTATCGAATTTTTAAAGAACAGATATCGCATAAGAATATTCGTGCAAAGGTACAACCTTTATTTATCCGTTTTAATTTATGAGTTCTATTGTTTTTTTTTGGATTTTTGTGCTAGGATAAAATTTTATTTGAAATTTACCGCTTCTTCTTTTTTCTAATTTGAATAGAAATTCTAGCCATGTAGACTTTCACGATAGGCATTGACTATAATTCTGAATGTTCTATTATATGACCATTTAATCAAATTTACCTGATAACATATCATTCCAGCCTTAGTAACCATGCTAGGGGTTGATAAATATCAAGGCAATAATGACATCACTGTTGGAACTTATCCAAATAAGTTGGATCTTAATCCAACATTGGGCTTATATGCGATAAATAATTATATGGTGCTACACTGTCATATTAAAGCCCAATGTATAAGTGATCTCATTTATTAAGTCAAGTGGGCTTAAATGAGTCGGGTAGGTTGTGGGCCTTTATGTGTGGTGACGATTGGGCTTCAATTCGTTGATGGGCCGAATTGGACATCCTAGGGCTAAGGAGGCTAGCCCCTATATATGTGCGGTCATGATCCCCAGAGTACACAAACAAGTTAGCCGTCTTTTATACGCCCCGTCGCTAGGAGAGAAACCGGGAGAAAGCCAAAGGATTTCTTCAACGGTTGATTCGTGCTGTTCTGGAAGATCATCCGCTTCGTTATCGTCAGGATCTCTTTCACACTATTAGCGATGGATTCAGGTACGCTTTCGCTAATCAGAGAAGGTAACGCTTTAAGATTCAGCATGCGTAATCTAGATCTGTGTTATTTGGTTTGTACACGCATCTTGATCTTTAGTTTCAACAAGTGGTATCAGAGCCGCCATGCTTGGATCTTAATATTTTGCTTGCTCGTGAATTCGGAACTGTTAAAAAATTCGATTTTTATCAGTTTTAAGTTTCAGATCTGTTAAAAATTCGTTTTTTATCAGTTTTAAGTTTCGGATCTGTGAAAAATTGGGTTTTTGATTGATTTTTCCTGTTAAAAAATTATTTTTCACAAACCCTAGATCGGGGCGGCCCACCGGTCGCCGCCTGACACAGCAAAAGAGGGGCGGCTCTGCCGCCCCTGTCGGAAGATCGGCGCCGGTGATACCGGCGTCGACACAGATCAGAGAGGAGCGGTAAAGCCACCCCTGTTGGTTACACAAAGGGGAAAGGGGGGGGGGGGGGTCGGCTTCCAGCCGCCCCCCTCCAACTGGATCTGGGCAAAAGGGGTCGGCTCATGCCGCCCCCGTTAGGTTACAGAGGGGGCGGAGGCTCGCCGCCCCCCGGAGAGCTTTTTCTGGCAAGGGGGGCCGGTGCCCTGCCGCCCCCTTGCGACACAACACAGGCCCCCCCAACGGGGGCCTACTGTTTCTGATACGGGGAAGGGGGCGGCGGTTGGCCGCCCCCATTCGGCCCCGTCAGGCCGGGGAGGGGCCGATGCTCCGCTGCCCCTCCCCTTCGATGGAACCGCAGGCACCCTCAGGCGCCTGCGAACTGCAGTAAAGGGGCGGCGTTTGCCGCCCCTGTTCACAGACGGCAGGTGCCCCTGGCGCCTGTGCAATGAGGAAAGGGGCAGCAAACGTCGGCCCTGTCAGGTTGGACCGGCGCCGCCCCCCATGCCGGCGCCGGAGGAAAGGAAAGGGAGCCGGCGGCAGCCGGCCCCCTAGTTGAGCCAAAAATTCTGCTATGGTTTCTAACCCTAGCAGACTTTGGGCCAAATTTGGCCAAAACAGATTATTCTTCAAAAAAAGTTTTATTTTTTTCAGCATATGGGCTTTTAATTTGGTCATGTTTTGGCAACTTCACAATTTTGGGCTTAAATTGAATATTTTGGTGCGTTTGAACCCTATTTTGGGGCTACTCATATTCCTTTTGAAGCCCTATTTTGGATATATTAATGCACTGATAATTAGAGGAAATAAAAGGCCATCTTGTGTATATTTCCTCATTCGGTTTTGTTTGTGTGTTAAATTATGTTCATTCCGATTTTAATTCTTTAGGCAAATTCATTTATATATATTTCGAAACGATTGTAATTAAATCAAAACCCCACCAAAGTAGGCTTTATCGTGGCGATTACTCTTATTTCGATATATAAAAGGCTACGGACATACTTTGTATGTAAATTTAGTGCCTAAAATTTTAAAATTATATTCGTGAAAGGAGGAAATAAATGGTTATGTGTTTATATATATTTCCTGCAAGCCCAAACTTGTGTGATACGTTATGTTCGTTCCATTTTAATTATTTTAGGCATTCTTTATTTTATTTATACGTTTCGGAATAATTTTAATTATTACGAGACTCCACCAAAGTGGGCTTTACAGTTAAATTATTATTATTTCGGAATGTAAACGGTTAAATACATTCGTTGTATGATCAGTTGCCTGGATGAATTTTAAATGGATCGAAGGAGTAAATAAAAGGCTTTCATATATATTTACATTTAAGTTCAGTTTCATTTGAATTCAATTTTTGGGCACATTAGATTATATGTTTCAAAATAATTTTAATTATTACGGTATCCCACCAAAGTGGGCTCTACAGTTAAATTATTATTATTTCGGAATATAAATGGTTAAATACATACTTTTGTATGATTGGTTGCCCAATATTGAATTTAATTTGGATTGAAGGATGAAATAAAAAGCTTTAATGTATATTTCTCCTCAAAGATATATTTTGTGTTGATTGTGCAAAATAAATTTAAATTCTAAGTTTAAGGCTTAAAACCATATATATATATATATATATATATATATATATATATATATATATATATATATATATATATATATATATATATATATATATATATATATATATGGATCAAATGACCCCCAAAAATAACCTCCTAAAATGACCCCCTATCAAAAATCCTATGCCCCCCATTTTTTCAGAAGATCCGAACCGTTCATCTTGATCTCCACCCTCTAAATACCTTACCCACCAATTTTCAACCCGATCCTATGTGTTTTGCCCGTTCATCAACCATTCACAAAAGTTCTATTCATGCGAAACCGTTAAATTTGGGTCGGATGGATGAACGGGCAAAACACATGGGATCGGGTTGCAAATTGGTGGGTAAGGTATTTAGAGGGTGGAGATCAAGATGAACGGTTCGGATCTTCCGAAAAAATGGGGGGCATAGGATTTTTAATAGGGGGTCATTTTAGGGTGTTATTTTTGGGGTTCATTTGATCCCTCCTCATATATATATATATATATATATATATATATATATATATATATATATATATATATATATATATATATATATATATATATATCGGTATATAACAAGTTGCCTTCATACCTTGGTATGAAAATTCAGTTTGCCTAAATTTAGATTTAAATTAAAACACAAAATTCAAGTTTTTTCTTCGGGAGCAAATAAAAGGGTTTAACACATATTTCTCCTCAAGGATAAGTTTAAAAGGCCTTAAGGAATTTGTTTTGTGCACTAACCATCAAGCAAATGGCATCAAGGAAATTCAACACATTTTAAAGTTATATATAAAATGGGATAGGGTGTATATTTATATATATAACTTTCTATGTATATTCATATACACGTTAGTACACATATATACCCCATTTTGAAGAAGAAAATTTATTTTGAAGTTATAGATTTTATTTAACTCAATATAAATGATTAGAAAGGTGGAATAAAATGTTCTTATATATATTTCCACTTAGTGTAATCATTTTGTGTTAAATTTAGTTTAGTTTCAAATTTAATTTTTGGCACAATTAATTATATATTTCGAATATAGATTGATTGGATCTTCAACTCACCAAAGTGGGTTTTCTTGTGAAAATTAGTTTTAATCTCGAAATGTAACAAGTTAAATACTGTTATAAACGGGCTTTTGGTGGGCCTACCCGTTAGTGGGTATCCACACATTATGTAACCCTACCACTATAAATACAGGGCTATGGATTCCATAGCCACCACATTTACAACACGTTATCAGCACGCTCGAAGCTGAGCCGAACCCCTGCGGACGGACGAACACGACGCGAACGGGCTTCCTTCACCGAACGTAGCTAGATCCGGCGGGTAGGATCTAGATGTAATCCTGAAACCCTAGATCTAAAATTTCATATGTGCATATGTTGAGATCCAATTTCATGGATCAATCAATTAAATTTTTAGCGTTTTTATTGTTAAAAACCAACTTTTTACAATAAAAAACGCTTTTTGGAAGATTAAAACTGGTTTTTTCCAATAAAAATCGGATTTTTATCCAACTTTTTTCTGAAAATCACCCAAAACCCTAGGGGGTTTATCCCGCACCCCCTACCACCGCCGCCTGAAGCGGCGGCACCCCCCGACGCTCGCAGCGGCGGGATCCCCCCGCCGCCTGCTGCGGCGGGGCTTTTCCGCCTCCTGCAGCGACGGGAACCCCCCCGCCTGCACGGCGGGGATCCCCCCGCCCCCACCGTTCGCGGCGGCGGGGAACCCCCGCCGCTTGCAGGCGGCGGGGATCCCCCCCTCCGTCGTTCGCGGCGGTGGGAACCCCCTGCCGCCTGCATGGCGGGGATCCCCCCCGCCGTTCGCGGCGGCGGGGATCCCCCCCCGCCGTTCGTGGCGGCGGGGAACCCCCGCAGCCTGCGACGGCGGGGATTCAAATTTTCTATGAAAATTTTGGTTGCCTTAAATTTGATTTTGAATAAAAGTGGACTTGAATATCTCCACTTAATGTATAAATTAATGTATTAAATTGCGACATAGATTCAAATTTTGCAAAGGTATATATTTTTGAGATGAATTCGTGCAATCATCATCTCGCCAAAGTGGGCTATGTTGTTTTGCATTATTTCATTTCATAAATATAAAAAGAATTTAATGTGCCAATGATTTTCGTAAGAATGCTTAATCTGCCCAAATGAAGATCATTTTATACCATTTCATGTGTACCTTTGGCAATAGACAAAGTGATGATTAGTGAGATCAATGCATGCAAATTTAATTCGGCCCAAAGGAAGTTTTATTTTTGACATGTTATTATTGTCATTGTCTGATTGCTACAACAAGATGTCAATGAATAGTCAATAGATTATCTAAAGATAAATATTGGGCTAATGGGGGATGTCTTGAGAAGGGAAAATGGCATTAATTTGAATTTGGTGTTGTTTTGTTTAGTACTCATATGAACATGTTAAAATTGTTTACTTGTTCTCTTTTTTCAACTATTATTCCTGAAAATTTTTCTGCCAACCTCAAATCTATTCCAGTACTTAATGGCACTAACTTCAAGGCATGGAAGGAGAATCTTTTGATAATCCTCGGAGTCATGTATCTTGATCTGGCATTAAGGACGCAAAGTCCTCCACCACTTACTAAAGAGAGTACCTCTGTTTCACAGAGGGAGATGGAAGAGTGGAAGAGATCAAATTACATGTGCCTAATGCTTATGAAGAATGTCGTTCCAGAAAATCTCAGTGGCACGATTTCAGATAAAATTACTACAGCTAAAGGATTCCTTTCTGATATTGAAAATAGATTTGTCAAGAATGAAAGGGGTGAAATTGGTACACTCTTGACAATTCTAAATTCAATGAGGTATAAGGGTACGGGAAACATTAGGGAGCACATATTGAGGATGTCTAATAATGCTTCAAGGTTGAAAGCACTTGAGCTAGACCTCTATGAGGCTCTGCTAGTGCATTTTGTTTTGATATCTCTTCCATCACAGTTCAACCAGTTTAAGATGAGCTACAATCTGAAGGATGAGACCTGGTCTCTGGATGAGCTCATCTCGCACTGTGTCCAGGAAGAGAACAGGCTTGAGCAAGGAAGACAGAAAGTGCTCATATGATCTCTACCACTAAAGATAAGAAAGGTATGCTGTGAAATTTGGTTTAATTCTAAGTTAATTTCTTTTCCTGCAAACTTTGGTACTTATAAACACGTGATGAAAAGATCCTGGTTTAACCATTCACATCATTGTGTCTATGCAGGATTGCCTAAGATGCCAAGAGCCAAATGATGGTGAAATATACATCGATATGGGCAATGGCAAGATAGTTCAAGTAGAAGCAAATTAAATTTGGATTATTTCTTTTAAATGCTAGATTGTATTTGAACTTTATGAGACTATTATGTACCGTTTTAACGGAATTTGGATTTCTATTTCTATTTTGAACAAATTCGGTTATCATTGTTCAATTATGAATGGAAAATTTGGTTGTCTCATGATTCAAAATCAGTTTATTCTGGTTCTTTAAAAGTTCATTATAATCTTCATTTATTTGGAAATGTTGCTTCATCTATAGAATTTCTGCATTTAAGTATATGTGTTGTAATGGAAGAATTAACAATTTAGAATTTCAGTTATTTTTGACTGCATCATATATCCTTAATAATGTTTCAACAAATGAATCACTTGCATGTTTGGAGATGTCCAACTAAGGTAAGGCTTTATAAGCCTAATAAATAAATATGACATAATGCTAATGATGTTCTAATTTTGTTGAATAGTTTAAAAGTTGATATTATTTCGTATGATTTTACATAATCCCACTATTAAGTTAATTTACGAATTAGGAAATGCACACCTATTTGAGGATGCTGAGTTTGAGGGGGGAAATTTAGTTAGTGACATTATTCATGAAGATGATTATATCCCCACAGGTGTTGTTGGCATTCAGGATGGTATTCCTGACATTGTTCAAGACAATAAATTCAAGATAATGTTGCAATTCCTCCCATTCGGAAAATTGTTCATAAGGACAAACTCTAGCACTGCAAAGCACTAATTGCCATTCAGGAAATCCATTAAAGAGATGAAAAGTACATTTTTGAAATATTACATTGTAATTCTCAAGAGCATATGGTTGACATTAGGATGATGGAAGTTCGACTTACATATAGTCATAAAAGTTCTACATCTCTAAAATGGATTAATGCATTAATTAAGAAAGTCTTTAAATGATATTTAAAATCTTTTCTCATTGCCATAAGGAATTCAAAAGGGTATTAAGAAAAGATTTAAAGCGTATCACTCAAAGACTTTATACGGAAAAGAATGCATTAATTGTAAAGAAACTTTCTATTCAGTTTTCATGAAAGACTCTGTAAGTTTTATAATGGCATTAGTAGAGCATTTCAATATCGTTAATGATATATTAAATTTCATTAAGTGATCACCTCATTTGGTTTTGAGATGATGTTTAATGATGTTATATATATTAAGTTCTGTGGGAGCATGTAATTTTTATAATATCTATGTGGCAATGAATGTTAAGTTCTGTGGGAGACAAGTTTAGTCTCATTGATTGCCCCGAGAATCTACTTCAGAAGATTCCCTATATCTCTCCAAAAGGGAGTCTAAAGTATGCACAGTTTTATATGCGTTTGGTTATTGCATATATTATAGGTGTGTTGGATAGATTGTTAAGTTCAGGAGTTGACCATTTGACAGCAGCCAAATGTGTCTTACTGTATTTATGGAGAACAAAAGGGTTACATGTTCAAGGATCAGTAGTCAAAAAGGTTTGAGATCATTTTGGTATACTGACTCTGATCATTTATTGGATGCAAAGAATTTGTGAAAATCTATATTAGGCGCCATCTACTAGAAGAGATTTAAATGGTCCCCTTTATATAGTCTTTTCTGACATGGCTTTAGATTTCATATCATATAATGTGACATCCAAATCATGAAATATATCTGCATATTTTGTCACTATGCTGCAAATTAGGGATGGTGTTGAAACACCACACAGTTTATTTAGTGACAATGAAGTCTGCAGTTTTATATTCCAGCAACAACAAGAACTCGACAAAGTTTAGATATTCAGAGATCAAGTTCCTAGATTGTTGATTAATAATAGGAGTGTATAATTGTCTAATGAGCACATCGAAACAAACCATGTAATTACGGATCCGTTGTACTAAGGAAATGTCATTCAAAAGGTTTTATGAGCTAGCTACTCATATGGATGTCATTTCATTAAGAACATTCAGTTTTGTGTGAGTTTGTTCTTTTGGGTGCTCATATGATAGACAAAATTAAGTCTCCAGCTTAAGCTTGAGGTTATTTTCTGATCAGAAATAAAGTTTTGGTTCAGTTCGGCTTCACTCTGATTTTGGTTTGTTTATGATCTCACCAAGGTTAAGGAGGATCAGTTGGAAATAAACATGTTAGATCACATCACATGTAATTTCCATGCTACACATCCACTTCATAATCCATGTCATTCTTTTGTATAGGACGGTGACCACTGATGGGTCGAACTGCAATTGCTGCGGCGAAGATCTCTTTGATCCCTTGCTAATATAATTGATGGATCAGATTGTTTTTTTGACTCATTAAAGAAATGGCAGTAAGTTAAGATCTTATTTGGTTGTATGCACAACGAAATATAATTATAAAGTTTAGCATATAGCCTAAGTGGGAGATTGTTGGAACTTATCCAACTAAGTTGGATCTTAATCTAACATTGGGCTTATATGCGATAAATAATTATATGGTGCTACAATGTCATATTAAAGCCCAATGTATAAGTGATCTCATTTATTAAGCTAAGTGGGCTTAAATGAGTCAGGTAGGTTGTGGGCCTTTATGTGTGGTGACTATTGGGCTTCAATTCGTTGATGGGCCGAATTGGAAACCTAGGGCTAAGGAGGCTAGCCCCTATATATGTGCGGTCATGATCCCCGGAGCACACGAACAAGTTAGCCGTCTTTTCTACGCCCCGTCGCTAGGAGAGAAACTGGGAGAAAGCCAAAGGATTTCTCTAACGGTTGATTCGTGCTGTTCTGGAAGATCATCCGCTTCGTTATCGTCAGGATCTATTTCACACTATTAGCGATGGATTCAGGTACGCTTCCGCTAATCAGAGAATGTAACATTTTAAGATTCAACATGCGTAATCTAGATCTGTGTTATTTGGTTTGTACACGCATCTAGATCTTTAGTTTCTACAATCACCTCTTATAGGATCTCAATAAGTTGTGAGGTAATTGTCAAACTGAAATTGTATATTCTTTTCCTGGTCAGGGAACTCTAAATTCACGTGCTTTATTTGCTTATCCAGTCCATCACCCAGCTTATTTACATTTTAATTAATTTAGTCATTACATTTGTCAAATTTATCTTTAATCATATATACATCGTCATCTACTCTCATAGCATGGTCGGTTAGCATTGTTATAAGATCCATTACATGATTTTCCATTTTGGCTTAATTTCATAATGGAGTTCTTCAGTATCTAAAGAAGTCATTAGGGGCTATTTGAGCGGTAAGTCGCCATATTCACTATGTTAGTCTTTCAACACAAGTAGTTTCCTATTGTAGGTTGCAATCTTCTTCATTTTTTATGGATCTTGCATCCTCTCATTAACAACATGTAGTGTCAAAGTAGACTGTGTGGATGTTTTACCATCATCAGCTCTAATAGACATAGGCCATGTTAGAAATGTATGTGGTATGTCTTTACTGCAAATAGGTGGCAGTCCAAAGGGTATGGCATATGATGGCACAACCAAACTCAACTAATGTATGCAGATGGAGACAAGCTGGTTCAGTCATGACATCCGAAACACGAATGATAAAGATGCCAAAAAAGGAATCAAAGTACTTGCTACCATGAAGAGACAAAGATCACATGTTTATCAGTATATAACACGAGTGTGGCACTTTCATTCACAAACAAAGTATCTTAAAATGGATGATATGTGATGAACACAACACAATTGAAAAAAATATTTGAATTAAAGACAACTCAACAATGGGTCACACCGCGGAGATAATATAAACTACAGAAAGCCCAAGCCCAAAGAATGATAGTTCAGTGTTAACAAATGTCACAGTGTTTTATTAAAGAGAAAACAATGAAACTCAATACAAAAAATAAGTAATCACCAACTCATATGGTGTCATACCCCAGTTATGGCACATGCACACTTCTGTAAGATCGTACTGTTGAACCCATTTACATGTAAAAGAATATTCTACTATCTTCTGTATTCATTTGTCAATTCCCGACATTGTTATTCTCATAAACAAACTAGTCAAATAAAAAATGTTGCACAAGTGCACAAGTTCTAGCTAGCACGTAAAGATTGGGATAAAGCTTGGTTGATCAAGGAGGACAAGGTCCCCCAGTGGCCGGGCCATTGGTGCAGCCCGAAGGACCGGAAGGACCTACTTCCCCTCGCAATGACTCGAGCACAAAACCAAGCACCTTCGCCACCTCGTCGCCTTCCTCCTCTAGAAGCCTTGCGGCCGAAACATGCTGCGTCCCACTAAAAGCACACATGAGGGAAAGGAGGAGAATCGCTACGACAAAGGTTCTCTTGTACGAACTCATCTTCTCAGCTTTTGTAATGTTACCTCCAATTTGGTTGGATGAAGAAAGAAATTTACGCGGTATTTATAGCTGAATCTATGGGCTAATTTTCAAACAAGAGAACAGATGGTAGTAGGGGGAAACTAGCCGTAAGTTTCTCAGTACCATTTGAGTCTAAGTTCGGTATGGAGAATTTGAGTGGTCTCCGTATGCAGCCTTGGAGACCAGACCAGGTATAAGCTCACATGAAGATCATTTTTTGTTGAATGCTTTCAAGAAGCAGCAGTTTGAGTCCTGATTCAGCTGAATCATTTTTGTTCGGTTCAAACAAGTTAGCGAGTTTACTCCCTTCACGGTTCTTGCCGTTCGCTTGGGGAAGTTGAATGAATCTCGAGTACGGTTCAAAGAGAGAAGGGATCAACCACAGAATGCGTGGTGCTGACTTCGGACGTGGGGTGGTTTTGCCCACAGTCTTCTATCTTTAATTTGAACGTTACAAATTCTTGTTTTCTTCGATGTTAGAAATTTTATTATCATCCTAGTAAAATAACAGCGTCAGGAATATAATAGCGTGGACTGTTATGAGGAGGGAGGCCAAAGGCATCCCCATCTCTCTATCCCTCTATTACTCCCCACTATTTAGCAGTGGGGACCCTTGGTATACCATTGATATAAATATATAGAGGATCATGGCTATGAGCCATTGTTACTCTTTCTTTTGAGTTTATCCAACACGTCATCAGCACGTGAGCTCTCGTTCTTGATCAGCTTCTCTTTTTATCCCCTCAAATCACCCTCACCGCGTTTAGGAATCTTGGTTGCTGCGATCCATTCAATTCAGGTTGCGGCATCGATGCAAAAAGATGATGATGCACAGATTCCAAACTATCCGAATCTTCCCTCAAAACTGATTTGCCTTCTTCACAATGTCACTCTGCATGCTGATGCCGAGCCAGATGAAGTATATGCTCAGATGACACTCCAGCCAGTCAATTCTATAAGTATTTGCGAGATTTATCTGTTCTGTATGAAACTCACTCGTCATTTTGGTTGCGTCAAAGTTCCTTAATGGGTAAAGAGAGGCAGGTTGTGACTTTATTGTGAACTAGGATTTGCTTACACGTCTAATTTTGTCCTTTGGGTTAGCGTTGGTTGATTCCCATGAGCAGCAAATGCAAGACATTTTCTTTACAAACTACCTTCTTATTGTTTACGGGTGTTTTCTCACAACTGGATCGTTGACCAAGGCTTGAACGGTCAACGTGGTCAAGGGGTCTGTTTCAGAGTGTTTTCTCACTACAAAGCGTTGACCGTGGAGAACCCGATCAACGTGGTCAAGGGGCCCGCTTTGGGTCCCTCGGGGGCTCCGAATCGGTGCAGAAGGGGCGAGGAGAAGCCTCGGCCCTGGTTGAGACGCTCGGCCTCGGACAGACGAGCGTGTCCTCGGAAATAGGACGACGAGGGGAAGCCTCGGTCATCCGGCTAAATGTGTGTTCGGCGAAGGGCGAGGGGAAGCCTCGGCCCGGGTCGAGACGCTCGGCCTCGGTGGTTTGCGCTTGGCTTCGACGATCGGACGACGAGGGGAAGCCTCAATCGTCCGGCAGGTTGCGTGGTCGGCGAGGGGCGAGGGGGAGCCTCGGCCCGTTGATCAGCTGTCCACCTGCGTAGACGAGAACGCTCGTCAGGGGGCCGGACCTTGGTTCCGGCCAAATCCCCTCCGATGCCTAAGTCAGACAGAGATCTGAGAAAGGAGGCCCGGCGGAGACGGTCCGACTCGTGAGGAGATCGTAACGGCGTCTCTCGGCGCGAGCGGGGGAGGAAGGAGATGAATTGGGGGAACGAGGTCGTTGATGGAGTACCTTAGGTTTTGTTACCTCAGATGCGGTCCCTTTCTTCTTCGTCCTCCTAGCCCTTTTGTAGAGCTCCCGGCGTGATTGCCTCTGGCCCACGTCCCACGCCTGCCCTCGATCGTGCCCCATCAATCCGCCCCCTCGCCGCCACTCTCTTCGCCCTTCCAGCACCTCCCCATTACCGCCCTTTAGTGGTCGCGCATTCAGGGGAACTGTTTTCGCAGGAGTGGGTGTAACGACCACTTTTCGTCGTACGTTTTTCGTGCACGTGCTTTTGGCCGTGCACGTGTTTGTTTTAGACTTTGGTTGTTTGCGAACACTTTTGTGCGATATGCCGTTATGAACGTCTCTGAGAGTATTAAATAGTGGCACTAATTAGGAACGACGTTTCTCGAGTCGTTTTCCCACAATTTAAACTTACTCGATGAGACGTGACGATTCTCACTCTTGACGGGAGACGTTTCTATTTTTAGTTTCGTCGTCCGACGTCAAAACTGAGATCCGTCTTCTTAGTTAGCTCACATTCGTCGCCACGATCACCACGATATTTAATTTATAATTTTTGGAGTTTATTTGACCACTTTTATAATTTTTATAAGTTTTATAATATTTTTAATAAGTTATTTTTAAATTAATTTCGGCCAAATAAAATTTATTTGAGTTTTAAACGTTTTAAAGAATTTTTGAGCCAATTTCCAGCTCATTTGGACCAAGTCAAATCCTTGGGTGAGAAGGAGTTGGTTAGATTTGAATTTTAAATCTTTTTAAACTTCTAATCCTATTAGATTTAGCCATAGACCAAGTCAACCCATCTATACTATATAAGCAACCCCTAGCAAGACCTATTTTCCAAAGAAATTAGCCCTAGCCTCTTCCAAACTCATTTTGGACGTTGCGACGAATCGTCGCAACGTTGCGACGTTCAGCTCCCCGCACGACCGAGAAAACCCCCCGCAATCTCCCGCTCCGACCGAGGGCAAGCCCCGCATCCATCGCTGTCTGCACCGCTGCAGCAACCCCCGCCCCGTTCCCCCGCTTGACCGAGAGGAGCCCTCGGTCTGACCGAGGCCCCGCTCCGCACAAGCGCTCCGCATCCGTTGCCGCTTGTCGACCCGCTCCGCAGCCCGCACGACCGACCCGCCGCTCCGCATTGACCGACGTTGCAAGCGTTGCAACGTTGCAACGCTGTCCCGCCCGCATCCAAGCGCACGACCGAAGCTCCCCATCGACCTGACCGAAGGAAAACCCCGCACCCAACCAACGCCGCAGCTGCTGCACACCCCAACGTCGCAGCCCCCGCATTCACAGCGCACGACCGACGGATCTCCCCGCATTGGTTGTGTACGACCGACGGCCATACGTCGCAACCCCGCAACCGTCGCACCACTTGCCTCCGTGGGCCCCCCAAGTTCTCCAGAGGTATTGTGGGTTCCCCAAAGGTCCCTAGGACTACTGTGGGCCCCACCAAGGTGCTTGCTCTTCGAGGATTCGTCGCGTACGACGTCGTCGCACGTCGTAGCCCGTCGTCGCACGTGCTAGCTTGGGAATCTGGAATCGTCGCCCCGGGTTGATTGCTCTGAATTTCCAGCGAGGAAACTAATTGGAATCTGGACTTGGAGCGCGATCTTATTATTCCAACCCCCGGCGTCGCTACCCGACGCCGGTGTAGCTTTCGCGTCGTGTTGAGGTAACGTTTTGCACCCCTAGGACCCCAAACCCAATTGCATGCTAATCAAGACTAAAATCAGTATTTTTAAAGTATTTTAAATGTTTTAGAATTCACTAATCAAGATTAATAAAACGGATGTAGGCCGGTGGACTTGTGCACGTAGGAATCGTGACTTTGGACTCGTTGGACGGTGTTTTCTTGACGTGATAAATTGCAGGCAAGTGAAACTTGCCAACTCTTGTGTAGGGCCATGTTTTTAGGCCACTTCCTTACTTTTAGCGTAAAAGAGACTAGTCAGTGAAATGATAGCTGGCTAGACGCCTACTTGATCTAGTTTGACAACGAAACTAGATCCGTCACCTAAATGATCTAGCTTGACAACGAAGCTATATCCAACCATTAAACTTGTCATTCATGCATGCTAAACTGTCACGTTTACTTTTCTTACTTGTACGCTTTACTACTTGCCATGCCATGTCATCCATGCATTGATTGTTGCATCGTAGCACACGCTACAATACTTGTCCTCGTACTACTTGTCCGGCTAGGTGCACCCCTACGCCATACTTGTTTACACACTTCCTGGCTCGTGGTCCAGAAGCGAGCATTCCAAGTTCGGGGGTAAGGCCCTGGCTCGACACACGTGGAGGGGTAGGGTTGAGCGACCACTCAGCGTAAAAGTGTGCCCGTACAGCCTCTTTAGCTGTAAGGCGTGAACTCTGTGCACGAGGTGCTTACTTTTCTTGTCTTGTACTTGTCTTGTGAATGTTATGCCATGCTCGTACTTTACTTTACTTTACTTTACTTTACTTGTTGCACTCATTACTTTAAACTGCCATGTCAATGCATCATGCTAGAACTGCTAGGTTGCTTTACTTTTACCACCTTTCAGTTTCACTTGCACAAGTATTCCAGACTTGCTGACATGTGCCCCTTGCTCTTTTGGGTGCCACATGTTAGACCCTGAGCCAGAGACAGTCGTTGCTGAGTACGTGATGTGTTGCTGACGCTGAGTCTGAATCCATGATTGCCCAGGAGGATTTTGGTGGACACCGGTGACCATGCTTTGAGTCTTTGTTGAGCTTTATTTTGTTTTAAGCCTTTTGTTAGTTTTTGGTGCGTAGCACCGTCGTTTGTACTTTGTACTTTTGTTGGCCATGTTTGGGCCTTTAGACTCTTTTATTTGTAGCCTGGTGGCTTTTCTGCGTTGTTGAGATTTATTATTATGGATATTCTGAGATGTTTCTTTTGTCTCTTTCGTTATTATTATCTTTGTTTCGTTTCGCGTTGCAAGGACCTGCAGTTTTAAAGTAATTGACGCTTATCGGACTTGCGGCTTTGTAGCTTCAAGTCTGAGCGGACCTTCTCACGCTTCGCCTCCACATTTTTGGGAAGCGGGGCGTGACAGGTTTTGTTGGTGGCCCATGCAGGTCCAGTCTTGCAATTGCGAATTAACGAAACAACGATAATAACAGAATGTCCATTAAATAAATTGCAACATCCGAGTCAGAAGCCCTGAGTCTAGTCGTTTTTAGGACACTAGGTGATTAGAAGACTTAGTTAAACGTCTGTGCTTGATAGTTAGAGGCCCCTGATTGTTAGTTAGACTCCCTTCTAGCAATTGACTTGATCGTCGTAGGAGTTACCTTAGTGGTCCTTGTCTACCTCTGACCATATTAGACTTCTAGAATTTCCTTTTGTCGTTCGCTTGGGGTCATCGATTTCGGACCAAGCTGAACGCACTTCTTTACCGTCTAACCTTTAGAAGTCTTAGCGTTTAGTTTTAATCTTTAGTTGGTCGACCGTAGGAGTTTCCCGTAGCCTCTCCTGAGTCATATCCTAGGCGTACGAATGTTTTGATCACCTGACCAATTTCCTTGCCTCGAATCACGAGATCGCCCCATGACGATCGTCGTCAATTTTCAAACCTTTCCGTTACAATCTTGAATCTTCCAAAAGTATCCTTCGATTTCCTCTTTCCCTAGGTTTAAATTTGTTCAAAATTTTAATATACTTATACTTCATACTTCTTCATTGATTTAAATTTTTAAAACGTTTGTCGGAATTTTGAACTCTAGCTGACAATGTTTTTCCCAGCCTATGTTTTCGTACTCATGTCGTCTTTTCATATATTAAATTTTATTCTGAACCGTACTTTTATTTTGCTCAGTTCGATTTATAATTTTCCCTCTTATTTATGCCATTTGAATAATACTTCGTGTTTACTTTTAATATACTTTTCAAGTCACATGGAATTTCAGATTTCAGCAAGTTGGTTTTTGCTCGTCGTTCTCACTATTTCAGATTTTTGCAAAATTACTATTTTCATAACCTCTTCCTGCTTTAGACCCTCCCTGATTTGATTTTTAAGACTTTCTATTCGATTTCGATAATTCTACTACTAAGTTAATATTATTTTCCGTGCACCATACATACTTTCAAATATTTTTATATCCGTACCAAACTTGTTGTGCTCGTATATTAAGAACCTTGTGTAACTCTGTTTCTCATTTTTGGCAAACCTTCGTTCTCTAAAAGTAGTTTCAAATTGATCATTTTAAATTTTCCATAGCCTAAAAGTTTTGAAAGCATTAACATGAGTTTAAATTCTTCCGCTACTCGAATTCATTCTTCAACTTTCCAAAACTTTTGACAACATTTTATTAAATTACTGACTGATGGAATTTTCTAAACCATGTCCTTAATATTCGCGTAAATGATTTTACTTACTTTTAAATTTTTTTTTAAAACCAAGAGACCATTTTCTCTTATTATGAATATTCGACTCAAATTTATTTTGAACAACTCGTTTTATCGATCCCTAAATATTTCTTTTCAGACGAGGATTTTAACTTTTGAAGTACAAACAGTTTTCAAACTCCGCGTATTTTAGCTTATGCTATTTACCCTATTTCTTTCCCCCTCTATAAAGCATCACTACATCTCCTTTTTCCCTCAACCTAAACCTCACCTTTGAGTCAATGTTTCGTCCAACCAAGCCGTCTCCTCGTATTCGTCCTATCTGAACTCGTGCTTATCGATCCTTCCCTCGTCTCGCCCTCGATCTCTCCTTATTGCTTAGGCCTTAGGGTCCGTCAATGTCTGTGTCAACCCTTAGTTGTTAGTAGACCCTTGGACCCTTGAGAGGTGTCGTTGTGCACGTACCTAAGTTGTGTACGTGGGCTTGAATGAGTGTACCCCCCATAGTATATTGGTGCTTGCCTATTGTGTGATATATATATATATATATATATATATATATATATATATATATATATATATATATATATATATATTTATATATATATATACTCGGAGTTATTCGTGATAGTATGAAGTTGTTGTGAGATAGTAGTTATGGATTTTGTGTGGATAGCTATACTATACTAGGGATGCTTGAGTATATAAGAGTTAGCGTTGGAATATCTAATGGAGTGTATTAGTTAGAGATACTTATAATGGTTGAAATAAAATGATTGGTAAAGCTATGTGTGTGCTAGGTGTGATAATAATAAGTGTATGTATAGTTAAGTAAGTAGGCCTATTGAGTGACCCATATATTATTACGTATGAGTATGTGCTCGTAGGTAGGTATATATGTGCTTATATGTAAGTAGTTATGTTTCGTTGCATGAGTATATAGGTGATATATATATAGGTAGTAGGGTTATAATTTTGATTGGTATTGTTTGCTTTCGCGGGATGTCGCATGCGTGCATACCGTGAGGTATACACGACCATTGCACATCTTAATTATGTATGTGTGGATGTATTAGTATACTAATTATAGGTAGTAGGCTATGGTGTGAATATATGTTACATGTGTGTGACTATACGATGAATGCGTATGTATTAGGGAGTGTATTATAGTTATACGTGTGCTGATGTCTGTATTATTATTATGGTATATAGATTGATTTAACCATGTGAGTATTACCTGACTAGATATTAGGTGAATGACTTATGGTATGTATATGGTTGTATTGGTAGACGTATAAATATTGGAGTGATATGGTATAAGTATGAATGTCGTGCTACGTATATGGAATATTCTGATATGTGTATTGAGTCTCACTCAAGCTTGAGTGAGTATACTCTAAGTATATTGAATGTATGTTGTAGTTTGAATATAGCAATGCTTGATGTATGTATAGTGATAGGAGTGTTTGTGCCTGGTTGTGCTACGCACATGATTGTGGGTCGCTACGCCAGTATATAGTTATAGGTGTTGGTCTTGCGGTATAGTTATTTACTAAGGACTTGTTGTGTGAACGTATGTGTACTAGCTAAAACTAGGTGTGTAGGGGTGCTAGTTATATAATGGTATGATTGGCGTATGAAAATGAAATGTTAGCGTGTATGGGAGTGCACCATGCACGGGTAAGTATGTGCTTAGTTATAGGTATGGATGACTATGGTCTATGTGGCGTGTCGTAAATATAGTTATAGGACCGTACGTGATGTGAATATATGGTGAACTAATTGCATGTATTTGAATGACTATATATTGTGAAATTATAGTAGTGGTGAATGTATATTAGATATAGTGAACTTGATTTAATAATGGTATGGTGTGACTATATGTGTTGAGATGCTTGGTAATGGATGGATATTAGAGGGTAGTATACCCTGGATGTTTGTGCATAGGTAGCTACATATAGGTAGAGCGATGATTGTATTGGCTAAGTGTGAGACTATCCTATATAAGTATCTGAACTACTGTTTGTGAGTAGCAGTTATATAAGGGATGTAAGTTTATATACCTGATTGAAATACATGTATGAAGTTGACGGACTATAATAGGTATAAGTGTATACGTACGTGAATGTATATATATAAGTGTTGGTGGTAATAATGTTTGACTACCTAGTGCATATATGAGCACTTGTAATGACTATACTTGGTTTGAATTATAAAGTGACTTGATTGGGGTAGTTACTAGAGCGACTAGCTATATTAGAAAGTCCGAGGACGGACTTTATTCTAAGGTGGGGAGGATGTAACGACCACTTTTCGTCGTACGTTTTTCGTGCACGTGCTTTTGGCCGTGCACGTGTTTGTTTTAGACTTTGGTTGTTTGCGAACACTTTTGTGCGATATGCCGTTATGAACGTCTCTGAGAGTATTAAATAGTGGCACTAATTAGGAACGACGTTTCTCGAGTCGTTTTCCCACAATTTAAACTTACTCGATGAGACGTGACGATTCTCACTCTTGACGGGAGACGTTTCTATTTTTAGTTTCGTCGTCCGACGTCAAAACTGAGATCCGTCTTCTTAGTTAGCTCACATTCGTCGCCACGATCACCACGATATTTAATTTATAATTTTTGGAGTTTATTTGACCACTTTTATAATTTTTACAAGTTTTATAATATTTTTAATAAGTTATTTTTAAATTAATTTCGGCCAAATAAAATTTATTTGAGTTTTAAACGTTTTAAAGAATTTTTGAGCCAATTTCCAGCTCATTTGGACCAAGTCAAATCCTTGGGTGAGAAGGAGTTGGTTAGATTTGAATTTTAAATCTTTTTAAACTTCTAATCCTATTAGATTTAGCCCTAGACCAAGTCAACCCATCTATACTATATAAGCAACCCCTAGCAAGACCTATTTTCCAAAGAAATTAGCCCTAGCCTCTTCCAAACTCATTTTGGACGTTGCGACGAATCGTCGCAACGTTGCGACGTTCAGCTCCCCGCACGACCGAGAAAACCCCCCGCAATCTCCCGCTCCGACCGAAGGCAAGCCCCGCATCCATCGCTGTCCGCACCGCTGCAGCAACCCCCGCCCCGTTCCCCCGCTTGACCGAGAGGAGCCCTCGGTCTGACCGAGGCCCCGCTCCGCACAAGCGCTCCGCATCCGTTGCCGCTTGTCGACCCGCTCCGCAGCCCGCACGACCGACCCGCCGCTCCGCATTGACCGACGTTGCAAGCGTTGCAACGTTGCAACGCTGTCCCGCCCGCATCCAAGCGCACGACCGAAGCTCCCCATCGACCTGACCGAAGGAAAACCCCGCACCCAACCAACGCCGCAGCTGCTGCACACCCCAACGTCGCAGCCCCCGCATTCACAGCGCACGACCGACGGATCTCCCCGCATTGGCTGTGTACGACCGACGGCCATACGTCGCAACCCCGCAACCGTCGCACCACTTGCCTCCGTGGGCCCCCCAAGTTCTCCAGAGGTATTGTGGGTTCCCCAAAGGTCCCTAGGACTACTGTGGGCCCCACCAAGGTGCTTGCTCTTCGAGGATTCGTCGCGTACGACGTCGTCGCACGTCGTAGCCCGTCGTCGCACGTGCTAGCTTGGGAATCTGGAATCGTCGCCCCGGGTTGATTGCTCTGAATTTCCAGCGAGGAAACTAATTGGAATCTGGACTTGGAGCGCGATCTTATTATTCCAACCCCCGGCGTCGCTACCCGACGCCGGTGTAGCTTTCGCGTCGTGTTGAGGTAACGTTTTGCACCCCTAGGACCCCAAACCCAATTGCATGCTAATCAAGACTAAAATCAGTATTTTTAAAGTATTTTAAATGTTTTAGAATTCACTAATCAAGATTAATAAAACGGATGTAGGCCGGTGGACTTGTGCACGTAGGAATCGTGACTTTGGACTCGTTGGACGGTGTTTTCTTGACGTGATAAATTGCAGGCAAGTGAAACTTGCCAACTCTTGTGTAGGGCCATGTTTTTAGGCCACTTCCTTACTTTTAGCGTAAAAGAGACTAGTCAGTGAAATGATAGCTGGCTAGACGCCTACTTGATCTAGTTTGACAACGAAACTAGATCCGTCACCTAAATGATCTAGCTTGACAACGAAGCTAGATCCAACCATTAAACTTGTCATTCATGCATGCTAAACTGTCACGTTTACTTTTCTTACTTGTACGCTTTACTACTTGCCATGCCATGTCATCCATGCATTGATTGTTGCATCGTAGCACACGCTACAATACTTGTCCTCGTACTACTTGTCCGGCTAGGTGCACCCCTACGCCATACTTGTTTACACACTTCCTGGCTCGTGGTCCAGAAGCGAGCATTCCAAGTTCGGGGGTAAGGCCCTGGCTCGACACACGTGGAGGGGTAGGGTTGAGCGACCACTCAGCGTAAAAGTGTGCCCGTACAGCCTCTTTAGCTGTAAGGCGTGAACTCTGTGCACGAGGTGCTTACTTTTCTTGTCTTGTACTTGTCTTGTGAATGTTATGCCATGCTCGTACTTTACTTTACTTTACTTTACTTTACTTGTTGCACTCATTACTTTAAACTGCCATGTCAATGCATCATGCTAGAACTGCTAGGTTGCTTTACTTTTACCACCTTTCAGTTTCACTTGCACAAGTCTTCCAGACTTGCTGACATGTGCCTCTTGCTCTTTTGGGTGCCACATGTTAGACCCTGAGCCAGAGACAGTCGTTGCTGAGTACGTGATGTGTTGCTGACGCTGAGTCTGAATCCATGATTGCCCAGGAGGATTTTGGTGGACACCGGTGACCATGCTTTGAGTCTTTGTTGAGCTTTATTTTGTTTTAAGCCTTTTGTTAGTTTTTGGTGCGTAGCACCGTCGTTTGTACTTTGTACTTTTGTTGGCCATGTTTGGGCCTTTAGACTCTTTTATTTGTAGCCTGGTGGCTTTTCTGCGTTGTTGAGATTTATTATTATGGATATTCTGAGATGTTTCTTTTGTCTCTTTCGTTATTATTATCTTTGTTTCGTTTCGCGTTGCAAGGACCTGCAGTTTTAAAGTAATTGACGCTTATCGGACTTGCGGCTTTGTAGCTTCAAGTCTGAGCGGACCTTCTCACGCTTCGCCTCCACATTTTTGGGAAGCGGGGCGTGACAGTGGGCGAGTGACTTAGCGGGTTATCGGGGCCGGGTCGGATCGACATTCGAGAAGATCCCTTACAGGGCCTTTGCTGAATGGGCTTGAGGAAGCAGATGGGCTCTCGACCAGTAGTCGGGCTCCTGGGCTCGTGTCTTTTGGGGTCTCGGTCAAATAGGCGTAACAATTGCCCCCATCGGTCGAGTTGATTAGCTTCGGCCTATTCGGCTCGGCCGATGTGACTCCTGCCGATTTTGACAAGCTCGCCAGTCGATGCCGACTCATTTATTAGTCGTCATCATGAGTGGGCCCGTTCGATGTTTTTAAGGCGCGGGCTCCGAAGTGCCATTGGTCCTCCGATGCAGCCACGTGTGGCTGCAAATTTACCCCCATCGTTCGCGGGGCCGTCTTCAATCGAGAAGCTGAGGGGTTCGGGCGCCGCCATCGGTGGGATCGATCGGCCTCGGCTAGCTTGGTATAACCGCTACGCCTCCTGGGGTTCCGAGTGGCGCTTCAACCGAGGCGTGGTCATAAATGTAAGTTATGATGAGGCGGATCGATTGGACTTCCCCTGGCGCCGATTTCGAAACACCGCCAGTCCTTCGAAGCCTGCCGCGCGTTCTTGTCAGCCGCTTCGAATTCGCCCCTGCGCCCGGTATATAAGATCCTCAGCCGCGTTGATCTCCCCTCCTCCCTTGCTCCTCCCGGTATTCAAAGCTTTCCGCAACTCGGAGTTTCCCGTCGCCTTCGCTTTCTTGCCTTCTCCGAACTAGTCGAAAAAGGTAATTCCTCTCTCGCTTTCATCTCATGGCTGCTCTTAGGATAGGCGGTTCTGGTCAAAGGGCGAGGGATCCTCCGGTGTCCAGGCGGGGCGAGCCCCGGCTAGGGGAATCAGGTTCCCCGCCGGGAGTCGTTCTCTTCAAGATAAGGGGAAGGGGAAACTTTTTCCAGACTACGCCCGTGATGACGTGGCGTCGGCTGCCGTGCGGCTTAATGTGCCCCCGGTTGTCCTCCGTACGCCGTCGAGGACTCCTCCTTCGGTGGCCGCGGAGATCCGGGAAAGATATCTCTGCTTCCCCTACGAGGTTCGAGTTCCATTTGTCGACTAGCGGATTTGCCTTCCGAGGAGTAATGAGGTCGGCGCCTACGTCGAGATGTTCCGCCTGGGTCTTCGCTTCCCGCTCCATCCCTTCTTCATCCAGGTCATGGAACATCTCACGGTGTCCCTGTGTCAGTTCACCCCGTGTTCGATCGCGGTACTGACGGGCTTCGTAACGCTCTGCTGTACCCGTGGTCTGGAGCCGTCTCTCCCCCTTCTCTTCCACTTTTACCAGGTCCAGACGGTCGGTCCGGGGTCATGGCTGCTACTCCGAGCCCGTTCGAGGAGGGAATGCCTGATCGGGTTGCCCCGCTGGTCAGGGGATTGGAACTCGGATTACGTCTTCGTGGTCTTCTTGGGTGAGGCCCAGATTTTGACAAGTTGGGGATCGTCTGTCCAACCTCGCCCGCCACCAGCCCTTTCGGATGTTGATCAGGCAGCCGCCGCGACGCTGTCGGCTCTTCCTTTGGAATCGAAGTCCATCTGGCCTTTGTTGGATGACCTACTCCTGAAGGCCATCTTGTGGTCCCCGGGTAGGTCGCTTTTTCCTCCTCGGACTGCCCTGTGACTCATCCTGATTTCGGTTTCCTTTGCAGGGATGGCAGGCCGTGAGTTCATCCGTGACGTCGATGAGCTGATCCGTCGTGGAGCTGCTCGGAGCCGAGGCAGTACCTCTGGAAGGGCGCATCGACGGACCGTTGAGGAGGAGGTGCGCCGAGTCGAGCCCTCCGTGGGCAAGGTAGTTGAGGAGGATGTGCGCCGAGCCGAGCCCTCCGTGGGAAAGGTAGTGGCCGTGCCTCCTGCCTCTTCTTCTGGCAATCCCCTCCCCGGGGGCGTAGTAAAGGCCGGACCTGCCCCACCAGCCCGAGAGGCAGGGAGTAATGACGGGTCCGGTGTAGTCCCCCTCGCCCTCGGAGCGTCCCCTCCCGTCCCCGAGAGTGGAGATGGGGCAAGGCGGAAGCGCTCTCCTCCGGCGCTCGTGGTGCCTCACGGAGGGAAGAAGAGGAAGGAGGATGCGGAGCCCTCCAGCCCGGCCTGTCCTGTGCCTCCTGCAGGCACCACCGGAGATCTTCAGGTGACTCTGACAACCACCCCCATCGCAGCGTCCCCGCTTCCGTCCCCGGGAATCGGAGCGCTATTGGCGAGCCATATGGCTTCCCTCGATGTTGCCCCCGGGAGTTCGGTGTTCGCCGACCGAGCCCTAGCCCAGCAGGTGGCCGAGAGCTCCGTCTTCCCTCGGGACCGCAGCACCCTCGAGAAGATTCCCGCCGACAAGGTGTCGGATTCTTTGGTTTGGGCCCTTCAACAGGTTCGGCCCTCTCGCAGTCCTTTCTCTCCCTTCACTCCCTTTTTAGCTCATGTCCCGTTTTTCAGGGGTCGACGCTCGCCGTGGAGCTGCAGCGGCGAGCCATCCTCCTGAGGAAGCTGGAGGAGTCCACCATGAAGGCTCAGGAGCGGGCCGGGGCGGCCGAGGTGGCCATGATGGTGGCCCAGATGGAGTCTCGGCGCCTCAACCTCCGTGTGGCCGCGTTGGAGGGACAAGTGGGTGACCTCCAAGGAAAGCTGGAGGATGCTCATCAGTTGGCTGAGGAGGCGGCGGAGTCGTTCCGCCTGGAGAGGGAGGAGCTTCAGAGGGAACTGTCGGATCGGCGCCAAGTGATGCGGCTTGCAGAGGAGGTGGAGAAGGGCGTCGTCGAGACCCTGGGGATGAGGATCCTCGAGGTCCTCAGGGTGGCCTTCGGTAAGTACGAAGACCTCATCGCCCCTCGGATCGTCGAAGTCGTCCAGTCTTCCTTCCGGGAATGTGCGGAGCGTGTCCGGCAGGCCCCTCCGTCGGTCGATCCCCCTCACTCTGAGCAGGGCGAAGTGCCCGAGGATGTGTCCTCCCGAGCTCGGGCTCCCTAAGCAGTCCCTCCCGGCCTTATCCTCAAATTTTTTAGCATCCGCTTCGCTTTGGGCCAGTCTACTTGAAATGGATCCCTGGCCCCCGCTGTCTCTTTCGGCTTCGTCGATGGTTCCGTGGCCAATAATTGCTGGTTGCATGGCTGCTAGCTTGGGCTACCTACTTTGGGTCTTTTGTCAACCAATTTTGCTCTGTCGGTGTCGATCTGGCTTCTGTAGGGTGTTTTCTTCGCCTCGATCCCCTGTAAATAAGACACATTTTTG
>CM061134.1:95163375-95369323 GCA_030789695.1 Scilla litardierei
TGATAAGACTCCCGGTCAGAGGAGGTCACAAAACTCTGGAGCTCCGAAGCAAGCCCCTGCAGGAACCTCTGAGCTCTCTCCTCAGCGTCCTGCACCATCTTTGGTGCAAACCGACTCAGCCTCATGAACTCTTGGTGATACATGTCCACCGACGAGTTCCCCTGCTTCAGATCGATAAAACGCTGCAGCATCTCCTCCTTGGCAGCCTTCGGGAAGAACTCACCCTCAAATCTGGTCTTGAAGGTAGCCCAAGCTATCGGCTCCACCAACAACTTCTCTTCCGCATCCCACCAATTTCGAGCATTATCCTTGAGTTGCCTCTTCGCCAAATCAACCCATCCAGCCGGGGTGATCTTGGCCATCTTTAGATTGTCCTCGACGTTCCGAATCCATTCATCGGCAGCCAGAGGACCCTCAGAACCATCAAAATATGTGGGACCCAGCTCCCGAAATTGCTTCGCTCCTGGCTCAGAGCGAGGAACATCCGGAAGAGCCCGGGCAGCTCGACCAAGTGGAGCATTCTGGACTTGCAGAAGCACGCCCTGCTGCACTTGCATCATCTGGAGCATCATCCGCATCATCTCACCGCTGGTGGGTTCCCGCTCAGGCTCCTCATCATGAGGGAGCGCACCACTGCCCCCACCACGGGTGAAACGCCTTCGTGCCATCTAGTGACACGGAGAACAAATCAGATTAGACTCATAGCTTATGACTCGGACGTCGAACTTAATTTATTGGACATCCTAATATTATTATCGCTATTCCAAAGATCGCAGTTACAGAAGGACCTGCATGGGCCACCACTAAAACCTGTCACGACCCGCTTCCCTAAAATGGAGGCGAGACGTGAAAAGGTCCGCACGAGAGTGGAGCTGTGAAGCTCCAAACCCGATAAGCGTCCACAAATACATAAACAGGTCCCTGTAACCACAACGGAATAACAATAATAGCACAAGGAGAGACTGAAATAAAATTCCACATCTCACAAAATGTCCAACATCAAAAATAAGTCCAACATCCAGAAATGCCACCAGGCTAAAAGAAAAGGGTCTAAAGGCCCAGAACAAGGCCAACAAAGAAACGACATAACAAAATATAGGTGCTACGCACCGATAACAAAACAACTGTCTAACAAAAGTAAAACACAACGAAGACACTAGGACTGGTCCCCAGTGTCCACGTACTCCCCGTCAAACACAAGCTCGGGCTCGGCGTCAGCAAACACCTCGTCCTCAACGAGGTACTCGGGCTCAGGATCTAACATGTGTCACCCAAAAGAGTAAAGGGGCACATGTCAGCAAGTCTAAAAAGACTTGGGAAAGGAAACTGAAAGTAAGGCAACTAGCAACCTAACAGTTTAGTATGCATGGCATGGCAGTTATAACATGAGTGTGCAATTTAAACATGGCAAGACAATTTGTACAAGGGGACAATTTATCGGGACAAGACAAGAGTAGCCAAGCTACTATCAATTCAATCAATTCACATTTTGTAGGTGTTTACGCCCTTCGCTGAATGGCATAGCATTTCAGACCGATCGGCACTAAACACTACGCAATACCCACATGATATGGAGCCTGGGGTCCCCGCACATTGAGCTCAGCTAGTGAGCCTGAGGTTGCCCCGCACATTGAGCTCGCATTCTTAGTTCACAATTCAATACATCGAGCGTTGGGGTTTCCAACTCATTATGCTCGCTTCTGGTCACGAGCCAGGAACACTAGTATGGCGTAGGGAACACCTAGCCGGAACACGCAATTCGGGCATTGGCTATCAACCAACACATGGCCCGCTTCTGGAACACGAGCCAGGAACACAACATTGTAGCGAAGCTACGCAATCACATCAATACCTAAAGAATGCGAGGTCATGACAATTTATTTGCGTACAGTTAATTAAATTAAACGTGACAGGCGAAATGCAATGACATGAACATATTCGCGTACCGTTAATTGAAAGTAAACATGACATGGTAATTGTGCAACATGCTATATGTGTTGGAACTAGCTTCGTTGTCAAGCTAGTTCCCCAATTTGCGCCTAGGCGAGTATCATTTCGTCGCCTAGCCTCTTTTACGCCTACAACATGCAAATGGCCTAAAACATGGCCTAAACCCTAAGTGGCAAGTTTCACTTGCCTAGCACCGGGGATGACGACCACTTCGTCACACGGATGCTATCTACGGGGAAATCGCTGTTATGGGGGAAACAAGCACCAAACACATGAAATTAATTAGGGTTTCACCAAAATTATCAATAAGCTATGAAAACAACGGTAGATCGATTTCTTACCGCGAGGAGACGGAAGAAACACTCCGGAGAACCCTAGGATCAGATCTGGAAGAGATTGGAGAAGTTTGGGGAAACTAGGGTTTGGGGGATTTGGGGATTTTGATGGGTTTGGGTGAGATTTTGGGGAAGATGAGAGGTGGATGGAGTGAATGGTTGGATTGGATGATGATTCTAGGGCTTGGTATGGAGAAATGAAGCTTGAAGGAAGATGGGTGCTGAAGGGGGAAGATTTTAGGGTTTTGGGTCGTGTTGGAGAAGAAGAAGTCGTTTGGGTTGGGTATTTATAGGCTAGGCTGGCGGCTGCCCAGAAATTAGGGTTTTAACACAGACTAGTCGGTCAAAGAACAACCACTGACCGACTAGTTTGGCAACTAGTCGGTCGGTCGACCAACGCAGACCGACTAAGTGTAAACAGTAACTCCTGAACGAAAAATAGGATTCTAGAGTTAGTCGGTCCATGAACAAGTACTGATCGACTAGTTTAGCATCTAGTCGGTCGATGAACGTTCTTAGACCGACTAAGAGTAAACAGTAACTGATACAAAAATAATATGATGAGTTAGTCGGTTCAAGAAGCATTGCTGACCGACTAGTTTGCAACCTAGTCGGTCAACCAACGTTCTTAGACCGACTAACGATAAACAGTAACTCCTGAGAAATTTAGAAAGCTAACTAGTCGGTCCAAGAAGGATTGCCGACCGACTGGATCGTCATCTAGTCGGTCGGTGGCCCTTCTTACACCGGCTAATGAGCACAGAAAAGTACCGATACGGAGCGCGGGGCCCCGGGATCGATTCCTAAGACTCCTAGGCTTGATCTAACAGTTAGATACGACCGTTATGAAGTCCGTCACGAGTGACATACTTCGAAATCGACAATCCTACGGAAGAAGCGAGAAAATACGAAGAATCGATCGAAAATGAAATCTACGGAGACAAAAACCACACACGAGGAGAAAATCCACCAAAACATATATTATATTATATTAAATCCAGATACACGAAAAGCAGTCGTTACATGTGGGTTTGCACGTGCCTGTGGGTGTGGAGCATAAAACTCATCATGCGTGTTCACATGAAAAGTAGGAGTGTTCCTACGAGGGTGAGTGTTAGTGTACATAAACACATGTTCTTTCTTTTGATTTCCACCCTTAATGGGTTTCTTGTCAAACGAAGGAATGTATGTAGTATTGACTTTCTTGGTAAGCTTGCTACCAATAGTTTTTTTGTCACTACTAGTGGATGCACCGAAGGATGTCCTCACAAAATCTATAGTTACACCACTATAGGAGGTGCGTGATTTGGATGTGTTTGCTTCCACATAACTATGGCCAACACGATATGTGGCCGGAAATTGGTTGAAAGCAATTCTTCCAATTGCACTTACCCTTTGTTAAATCTCTTAACATAGGAGGACATGAGCTCATATTTCTCCTTTAAATAAGAAATGGTGGCGTCCAAGGTGGACACACATGTAGTGAGCTCGTGCACTTGGGTTTTGAGAAAATCATTCTCAAAACCCAATTCTGTGTTTTGTGAAATTAGATCATCATTATGTTTAGAAGGAGTGTGATCTAATTAAGATTTGAGGAGATTCACCTCATTTCTCAATGTGCCATTTTGAGAAACCAAATTGGCTTTCTAAAGAGTAAGTGTGTCAACAATGGTTTCATCGGCATGGATGAATTATTAGCATTCAATTTATTCAAATTAGTAAACCTAAGCATGGGAGATTGATACTTTGAAAATAACTCTATGTTAGCAATATGAAGTTCATCCATTGTTACCTCGGTTTCATCGTTCTCACCATTTCTCTCATCTGAGAATGTATTTTCTCGGGTCATGAAGGACATTATGCGCTCTCACCCTTCTCGTCTTCGGATTCCCTTGAGGAATCTCCACTTGAGTCATCGAAGGTTCCAACGAGTCTGTTCTTCTTGTCCTTATTGAATTTGTTGAACTTGTGGTACTTCTGTGCTTTCCACTTTTCTTTGTTCCTTAGCATTGAGCAATCCTTCTTGATGTGTCATGGCTTGTTACACTTAAAACAAAGAGAAGAGGAGCTGTTAGTGGAATCAAATTTAGATTTGGAAGGGAATTTACCTTTGCGAAAGAAGCATTGGAACTTCTTTGTCATTAGCGCCATTTCTTCCAAATCCATTTCGTTCTCGGATTCATCACTATCGGATGATGAAGATGTAGTCTTGAACGCTAACACCTTCTTCTTTGCCTTCGTTGGATTCATCATTGCTCTAATCTTCAATCGGTTCTCCCTTCTTACTTCGTAAGACTTGTGAGTAATGATGAGATTCACCAATGTATAATTCTTCATATCATTGACCTCATCAATGGCAATAGCCCTTCTTTCCATTGCCATTATTATCTTTCTTACCTTCTCTTATTGTGTTTATACTTGACCGAGAGCTTCAAGCTCATTGGTTATGTCGATGAAGTGTTCGTACATCGTTGCGATGTTCTCACATATCTTCATTTGAAACATGTCGAATTTTTGCATAACAACATATAACTTTGACAATTTTACCTTGTTCGTCCCCTCGTGGGTGACGACGAGATGGTTCCATATTTGATATGCACTCTTACATGTGCATATCTAGTTGAACTCATCCGGATCCAATGCGTAATGAAGAGCGCTCATTGCTTTGGCATTGTTCACCTCGGCAGACTTCTCGGCGGGATTCCATTTAACGAAACCTTCTTCGGTGAGTTCAAGTAATCCTTATGGATGGTTCTCCAAAGAGAAGCACTCCTTAGGAATGTCTCCTTCTGACACTTCCAATAGCTGAAATGCGTGGCATTGAAGCACAGAGGACGAACCGTTGATTGACCTTCGAATACGGTAGAAGCACCATCACGATCGTGATTGTTGTAAGAAGGGGATGGAGGAACATTGTTATTGTTGGATGCCATACCTATAAACTTGAGCTCTGATACCAATTGTAAGGATCCTGGCTATGAGGAAAACACTAGAAGGGGGGTTGAATAGTGTTTATAAAATTTAAACAATATTTATACCAAATTAAATCCCTAACCAACAATAAATGCGGAATTATAAATTAATAGAAAATGAAACAAACTAACAAAGAGATGTTTCAAGGGTTCTGATTACCCAATTCCAATCCCGACTTGTTCCCGGTAATCCTACGTCCCTTCCACCCGGATATCTCCAAGTTAGAACCCTAACTTGAGGACTCCTTTAAACCCACTTGTAGCAACCTTACTAGTGTAATCGATGTATAATCGATGTCCTTGACTCCCACAACTTGGGATCAAGCAAACACACTCTCACAAACCGAGAGTGTAATCTAAATACGAGATAATGAAATTCGAAATGTAAACACTTAAAAACACCTATGCCTTGAAGTATTACTTTAAGGAGCAAGTGTGTGTGTGTTGATGTCTCTTCCAAGATTAGAGAAAGCCCTTGCATTTGTCTTCACCAAAGCTTGAAGCGCAGATTTGGTTTAGGTGGGAAGACAAGATTAGAGTAGAGATTTCTAGCGCTTGAGAGTTGAGGAAGAGAGAGCTTGAGAGATTGAGCTTAGGAATGAATGCAAGATTGTCTAAGAATTGCTCAATGGAACAGTAAGAGACCCTCTTATAGTTTCTCTAAATGTCTCAAGCAAAATACCCAAAACACCTTGGAATACAGTGTGGAAAAGACCAACAGATAGAAACTACACGCCAGACAGTCGACTGGTGAAGAACTCACAGTCGTCTGCTGCGCTGTGTCAGAGGTTATGTGAGAATTCAAACGATAACTTACCACGTAGGACAATCGACTGATGAAGGTCGGATAGGCGCTTATAAAGCAACATGCAACTGAGAAACCTTTTACAGGAGACTGAATTCCTAAGTGCGTAAGTGGTGAAAACTCGGGAATTCTGGGAAGACAAGACAAGCGACTATAGAAGCATATACATGTGACTGTACCATGGGAAGGCACCTGTAAATCCTTCTTACATCGCTTGCAGGCGAAACTGTGAGAGTTATCAAAACTTGGAAAGTTTGACAAGCTGAAAGATGCGACTGTTAAGGCATTAGGTGACTGTGCCATGGGCAGGTGCCTGTAAATGCTTCTTACATCGCCTGTAGGCACAAGTGCAAAGGTTGACAAAAATTGGAGATTCTGGGCAAGAGGAGACAAGCAACTGACTAACAAATCACAGGCGCCTGTAACTGGACAGGCGCCTGGACTTTGTACAGGAGTCGCCTGATGAAAGATAAGAACAGAAAGCCCAAAAATCAAGTTAAAAAGTATGTGCATAACAGACGACTGGAGAACAATTCATATGCGCCTGTAAGGAGACATGCGCATGTATTTCGTTCATCAGTCGCCTGTTGAAAGTCCAAAATGCACATGCTTGAGAATTATGAAATGAAGGACTAGGAAAGGACTTCTAATGCTTTCCTAGGGTAGAACAGAAGGTGTGACTGTGCTCCAACATAATCCTACTTCTAAGCTACATACTAATGAGAAAGAGAAAAGAATAAAAAGATTACATTTGTTTTTGCCTCTCTTCTTTCTATTGAAAGATCTTGAAGCCTTCTTGAAGTTTCTATCTTCATCTTTGATCATCCAATCCGCTTTACGAGCTTTGATTGATCCTTGAGTGTCATCCATTGCTAATTGATCTTCATGAAGGACTTAGGAAATGGATTAACTGCAAGTAGGGTATTAGTCACTAGTATTTTTGTTTGCTCATCATCAAAACCAAATAGGGAGAAGTCCAATACTCAACAACTGATGTACAAGAAACATGCCACTGGTTGTCACCAAGGTGACTGCATTTTTGTCATCAGGTGCCTCTTAGATTTTCCCAAGAGATGATCTTTCAAATCTAGAACTTATTGATTGTGCACAAGCCCTTGTAAGTCATTTAACAGGCGGTTGTCGTCCGACAGGCGACTGTATTCTATGATACATGCACATGTGCTTATACTAAACACAATTTCATTTCAATGCTTAACATGCACTTGCACTATGTGTAACAGTCGCCTGCCTGAGCTGTTTGGTGTAGAGAGAGTTTTTAATCTCAGCCGTTCGTTTTCATCCGACGATTTTGATCGATCCGACGCTCGACTTATATGCGTCGATTCGAGATGTTTCTTACTCCTCCGATTCAATTCCCAATTCCATTCGACTTCGTCGACGATCGAACCTCTCTGAGCGTCGTCTTCCACTTCCATCAGCCTTCCATCTCTTCTTGGTAACCGATTTGAACTCGTTTCTCATCAAATTTGTGGCTTAGACCTAGGTTCATTTAAATTGCAATTCAAAGGGTCCTAAACCTGGGTCAACGGCTTCTAAGCCCCTATCTCTCAAGAAACCTAGGGTAAAGCAGCCTAGAGCTCCTAAAATTGCTCCAAACCCTAAGTCTACTCCGACCAAAGCTCGTACTAAGCGGGCTAGGTCACATACTCATGTACTTTCCTCTCCATCTGATTCTGAAGAACCTTGGGCTAGTGAAGATGTTCCTCTAGCCCATAAGCTCAAACAAACCTCAACTACTGCAGCTCAACCCCCAACTCACCCTGAAACTGCTACTTCTCCTTAACTATAGTTTCAGCCACTCTCCCTACTTGTCGAGATGATATCTACTCAGGAAGTTTAATTCTCTACTTAATGTCAAAATTTTGAAGGAGATATTAATTGTATATAGAGACTTTCAGGATGAGAATCTATCTCAACTCATGACAAAGAAAAAACTGATTGATCTATTTCGATATTCACCTTCTGCCTCACCAAAACCCTATCCTCGGTGTATCAAGCTTTTCTATGCTAATTGAATTCGTGGTGAGTACAACACCACTAGGGTTATTAACTCTTTTGTACAAGGAATCCCCATCAAGCTTGACTCCAAGCTCATAGGAACCATTCTAGGTATTCCTTCATCAGGGGATCTTCCTTCAGCTAACAACATTGGTAAGATTCTAGATCTTGATCAAGAAATTCTGCAAGACATGTTTAAATAAATTCCATCTAGACTCACTTCTGGAGTCAAGACTAGCTTGTTCACTTAGCATGGGTGGGTAGTCCACTATGTAGTAAAATCCAACATTCTTCCCAAGTTTGGCTCTTCTGATCAACCCTCCATTGATACTCTGAAGTGTATGTATGAAATCCATTCAATGATGGATGTAAATTGGTCTAGGGTCATTCTAGATAAGATGATTCTGTATAGATCACTCCTACTCTTTCACACCTACCATACAGCTGCATCCTGCTCTTGTCTACAGACATTTCAAAATCAATCTTGCGTCATATAAGTCTGTCCCTCTTGGTCCTCTGTTGGATGAATCTGTAAAGCTGAAGTCTTCTTCAGCTCTGCAGGTTGTATCCAAGAATACGAAAGCATCTTTTGAGCCCTCCTCTTCAGTTCCACCTTATGATACTACCATTCCATCATCTTCATCTACTCCATATACTCAGGATCCCTTATTTATTCAACTTGATAAGAAGGTGAATTTGATCTTAGAGATGCTCAGCTCTTCTTTGAAGCATCATGGTTTACCATTGCCATCCACTCTCCAGTCCATGCTACACCCCACTAAGGCTACCACATCTTCAGTTGCTCCTCCTGTTGGTGACACTGATATCCCTTCTGATGTTGCTGACCCTACTTGGTCTCCTCATGTCATCACTCCTACAACTAAGCCCACTGATGCTGCTACTACTACCTCCTCAGAGCTGGAGACACATGACTTCTAAGTGGAGATGAGAGCTCCACAGATCACCTCCTCAGCTCCGAAATCTTCCACCATCATCACCCAACTAGATGCTTGATGCTTATTTGAGATCTCTCACCCTAGGTCTTAGTTTTGTTTTTGTAAGGGTTTGAGAGGCTTGGGATGTTTTGGTGTTGGATTGTGTGTTTGGAGATGTAGTGTGATATGGTATTTTTGTATGGATGACTTGGTGATTTTACTTCTTTTTTTGGGTTGTACTTTTAATTGGTTGTACGTTTTTTGTTCCAACTGGCATGTACTTGAAGTATGATCTTTTGCTATATGAGATATGTAGTTGGTATCACATTAAATACCTATTCTACTCTTTATACTCCCATGTTGTTCTTCTTTTATTTAGAACTAGTTGTTATTGTTTCTATACTACCACTTTTTGCATGATGCCATAGGGGGAGAGAAATAAACAAATTCATAATTTTGTGCAAATTAGAAGTTAAACATTATCTTGAATCTAATATTGATATATCCTTAGATTTAGGGGAAGTAAGATATAGTGAATTTGGATTCAAAAAATCCTAAATTCAAAAACTTTGAATTTATTCCATACACTCTCTATGCATGTACTTGTCACTTATATCATACAATATCTTTAATTGATTATTTGATACCCATATCTATATTGTCTAACTTGATTGGTATCTATGTAGGGGGAGTAGGTATTTTTTAAGTACAATTATTTATTTTTGTTTATGATTGTTTGTCATCACCAAAAAGAGGGAGAATGTTGAGTATTGACTGTTGCATGCAACGATCTAGGACTTCTAGTTTGATGACGACAAACACGTATGAACTATTTAACGTGTGTGCTAAGTTTGTTTTAGGAGTGGAAAAGCGGTAAATCTTTTAAGAGGTGACTAAGTCAAAAGATGGAGGAATTACTATACAGATAATCCATTGGACTTGGTCAAATTATGGTAAAGAAAGATGGAGGAATCCTATTTGGGCTTGGACCAAGTCAAATGCTAAAGAGATGGAGCCAATTCATATCTATTGGGATTAAACCAAATAAATTATTGGAGATTATCTATTATCTATTTCCTATTCAATCCCAATTCAAATATATACCAAATACTATATCAAATCCCATACAATCCTTGTTCAAATTCATATTCCTAAAATCAACTAGAGATTGTATCAAATCCTACTTGCCTTGAAATTACCCCTAGCCAAATTCCTCCTCTCCTATTGCCGCACCATCTCCTTGAAACCCTAGCCAAGCATGCTATATAAACTATCATTTGTAGTGACCCTGTGCTATGAGGAATAAACACTAGAGGGGGGGGTGTGTGTGAATAGTGTTTTATAGAATTATAAGGAAATTACGCCAAATAAAACTCTACTTAACCAACAAATGCGGAATACAATAAGTGAGCAACAACACAAGCAATAAAGCAATGCTAACATGCAATCTACCCTGGTTCGGTGCCACCCAAGTCTTCCCGACTTGTTACCGGTGCCCTACTCCAACAACACCCGGATCCCCTCCAGATACTCTAGCAAACCGCTAGATATTTCCTTTAGCCCACTTGCGGAAACCCCACAAGTGCAATCGACCTACAATCGATGTCCGTGTATCCCACAACCCGGGAACACGCAAAAACCTTAATCCAACAACCTGGGACTAAGCACACTCTCACAAACCGAGAGCAAAACGAAATCTTGACTCCCACAACTTGGGATCAAGCCTATCCTCTCACCACCGTGAGTATACAACAATTAAGAAGTATAAAGAATGAAATATAAAACTTCTTACCACAAAATCATATGCCTTGAGAAATACTTACCAAAATAGGGCAAGAATGGATTTTTAGGAAGATGAGATCACCAAACCCTAGCTCCACCAAGATGAGCAGCAATAAATGGCTAGGGAGAGAGCTCAAAAGGAATGAGAATCTCTCTTGAGGAATTAGTGCTCAAAGAGTGAGGGAGAGATTCTTGTGAGATGAAAGAGCTTGGAATTAGAGTTGAATGGCTCTTCTCAAAGATGTGAAAATATCTCTAATTTCAGCCTTGGATCCCTGGTTAGAAGAACTCAAACTTATATAGGGAAGTGAGAAAATGGTCACAAAATTCGTGGCATTAAAAGCTCCAACGGCTCTATTCTGAAGCTGCTTAATCGGTATAAGAAGGATCACTGACCGATTAGTTTTGCAACTAGTCGGTCGGTGATCCTTCTTGGACCGACTAGATGGTTGACAGAGAAGATGGTGAAATCATGGGTAAGCACTAGTCGGTCTAAGAAGGATCACTGACCGATTAGTTTTGAAACTAGTCGGTCTAAGAAGGATCATCAACCGACTAGATTGACAACTAGTCGGTCGGTGAACCTTCTTGGACCGACTAGATTGGCTTTTAATCGATTAACCATCCTTCTTGAACCAACTAACTGGTCAACAGTGCAAAAGGATGAATTAACAAGTATGGCTAGTCGGTCTAAGAAGGATCTCTGACCGATTAGATCGTCATCTAGTCGGTCGGTGAACCTTCTTGGACCGACTAATAGATCAACAGTGAATGGGCTGAGATTAGCAAGGATGTCTAGTCAGTTCAAGAAGGATTTCCAACCGATTAGATCGTCATCTAGTCGGTTGGTTCTTCTACTTGAATCAACTAAGATGCATATGAAGCCATGAAAAGAAGCGATAAGCTACGGGAAACTTTCTAATGGCTTCTAAGGCAATCCTATAGATAAGATATGAGAGTTATGAAGATTTCTAGGCAAGTACTACTCAAGGCTTAACATTCTACTAAACCGAAGCTAGAAGACAATAAGAGTAAACACGACAAACCGTCTTCAAAGCTTCAACATGGAGAATCCGAATCCCTTGACTTCATGAATACTCCTTGAGTTTCAAAGAAGCTCCAGGCAAAACGATCATGCGTTCTGACAAAGTCTTGAGATGTCGCTTGAGATGAACAAATTACTTTGGCGACGATCTCCATAAATCTTCATGGACTTGAGTCTTTTGTCATAGTCTTTGAAGATTTTGACTCATCCATTCCTTTCTTCTATTTGGATTGAATCTCTATGCATTTGTTGATGCCATTGGCTTGATGATTGTGGTAGCCATTGAGTTCTTCAAGCCAATGCTTCACCTTTGTTGATCTACCAAGTTCTCCATAATAGTTAGTCACAATGATTTATGTTTGATCATCATCAAAATCAAGATGGAGAGTCCAACACTCAACATTCTCCCTCTTTTTGATGATGACAAACCAAATATAAACAAAACAAATAATTGTGCATTAAATATACTTACACCCCCTGCAATAATGCCAATCAAGTTAATATCAATAATCAATAGCATCATTCAGTAGTTCATAGTTTTTGTATCACATGAGGTTGTGTATATATCGCATGAATGACCAGAAATAATATGCGTACACAATACAAATCATATAGGTGATGCACATCATAAACATGAGCATGATTACCAATATACATATAATGTAATCGATATAAACCAAGGTAATCACCAATGCTCCCCCTGAATCATATACATGAATGAGCATACATAAAGTCTATATGATTCAAGTTATTGTTTAACACTCAACATTTAATAAGCACATCCTTTGTTTATTTCTCTCCCTGTTTGTCATAACAAAAAGATATGTTGGTATAGAAACAACAAATGCAACAATAGAGTGGAAAACACAAAGGTATAACAATTGTAAAGTTCTCTAATGTAAAGTTACCAATTGAAAAACAAGATATCGAAATAAAGATATCAAATGCAAGAGCACATATCCAACAACAACTCAATCACCCTCAATTATCACAAAAAGATAAGCAATAAGCATATTTGATAAAAGATTACAATAGATACTAATGGTAAAGAGTAGTGTGAGCAGTGTTAGAAAAGTGACAATGCAAAAATCATGACATCACTTGTGAAAGAAAAACATGTGATCAAATAGTGTCAAATACCCAAACAAACTCAATTATCACAAAATTTATAACATGAAGCATAATGTGATAGACTGTCTTGTGATACCAATAGTATACTTGGCAAGATAAATGACATGAATATGATTAAATACATTATGGTGGAATCAAAATCATCACATTGACATAGATCAATAAATAATATCAATAAACTGAGATCTAAGTCAAACATAAAAAATGCAACAATCATGACTATGGAAATTCTTAGCCATGTGTACACAGTTATGTTATGAAATAATAACACAATTAAGTATAATGGCATGTGATACTAATTGTAGACATACCAAATCAAGTGAAGTATGCGATGTGGGCATACCCAAATATCTATATCATGCAAAAGTGTTATGCCAAAATAGAGATAGTAACTTCATAAAACATATGGCATACACAATTCTAGTACACTAGGATACAAATTGACACAATGTTCAAAATAACCATAGTACTAGCATGCATTCCAGAATAGATACTCACATAATGAGTCAAAGATAAGCATGGAATGCCATGAGCATGTAAAGATGAAATCCAAAATCAATAGTCTAACAATTGTAAATATGATACCAAATATAAATATGATATGTAGAGATGATACCAATTGTAGTCTAACAGAGTATGCAAAGCATGGCAATTTAATGTCAAGACCATGATATGACTTGAGAAGGAAACCAAGTGAACAAATAGAGACATGATTTCATCCTAGCTCAATTATCACAAAGAATTCACCATGAAGCATAATGTGACAAAGCATCTTTTGAGCAAAGGCATAAAGATAGTCTACGTTCAAAGTCACAAGGTAGGATATAAACGAATAAAGTTTATCATGAACATTACATGCATGCATACCAATTGTGCGAATAAAATAAAAAACTTGAGTAAACACAATATAATTGGAGGTAGCATCAAAGAAGTCATAGTGCATCAAGATATATTCTTGGAAGAATATCTATGACAGAATATACATATCATCAAACACAATATAACGCTTATGTGATCGAGTATAACACAAGTTATCTCTAACATCTCATAAAAATAGCATACAGTATGAGCATGAGATGAGAGATGACATAGTGAGAAATATAGCTTGAAGATCACTAACTAATATGAATGAGTGTTATGTCACTTGTGAAAATATCATACATGAAAGATTTAGCTATAGACATGAAAGATCTCTTGAATAAGATTATAGCTAAACATCAGTCATGAAGTAATTAAAATGATAAGTAACATACATTGATCAAATACGCATAAAGATACTTAATCATTAATCTTATTCATGGCATGAAAAAGATATGAACATCAATAAGCAACTAACCAATTCAGTATATGAATGTTATAGCTACCATGGAAGATGAGTCGTAATAAGACATATATGACATACATGAATAATGTAGTCACATAAACAAACAATCTTCATGAGGGTGTGACAAGAATGAGCTTATGAAGAAGTATGCTATATTACACAAATCGAATATATTAAAATACCAATTGTAAACATGGTAGTCAAAACCAATATATTAAAATACCAATTGTACAAAACACATACTTACAACCATTTAGCTCTCCCTATATGTGTGCATCTCCAATGCACCATCCTTTCCTTTGAATTGATCCATCATTTGTAAACCAAGGAGTGTGTAGAGTAGGCATCTTGCACAACAATCTGACAATTGAACAATTGGTGGTATCCAAAAACTTTTTGGATCCAATAGGTTAAGGAACAAAAATCAAGTAGTCCAATAACCAATCATTTACCAATTGTAAATAACACTCATCAATAGAAATGCATGACATGCATTAATAGGAGTTATTATAATCACGAAAATCATACATATAAGGAATTAACAATTCTCAACCATTAGAAATTAGATACACCTATACTAATAATTCCTATGCATATGATTTAGTCAAGCAACATCATTATGAATACACACATCTAATACAATAGTGTGTGCAAGAAAGATTCCTCGTTGAATATGCATATGTGCACAAAATAAACATTCACGTCACAACACATATTGAAGGAAGGCATGAAAAGTAATACCACAAAGAGTGTGCATGAAAAGCATAAATTATTAATTTTCAAAACCAAATTTCTCTTTTCCCTTTGGCATATCAACAAGATAGGGAGGTGCAAATTGATAATAAATCACCAAGGGTCAGAGAAATCAACTGATCTATAAGCACAACACAATATGAATGAAATGCAATGACATATAAATGAAAATGTCATACTCCCACACATGTCATACAAACTATGCAAACTTGGGAATAGTGGATGAACTCACATATAAATATGGGTACAAAAAGTAATCATACAAGCATGGTACCCAATCAATGAAACGCAATATGAGTGAGTTAGCAAGGTGGAAATCAAATAAAGACTGAGTTTGATTTTTATATATAGTCGCATGAGAATATGTCATTCCTAATATACGATTCTATATGTGTGTTCATACCATGCCTAGAAACAATCTTAGGAATCCAAAAGATAGTGATTTGGGATTCTTAAGAAGATGTTGTGTAGTGGCATGAGTAGGAAGTTGGGATGCACGCTTGTAAAGTGGAACATAAATATAAGCGTGTCTCGTGCATGAAACATGCAAACGAGGATTAGTTCTAACATGAAAATTTTTAAGCCACATGTTATAAATAATCCTCGAATAAACATATGAGTAAGGATTATGAATACACAATGCACATCAGTCAAGAATTTGACACAAATGAAATACATAGTCATGAATGACATACAAGACACATAATATGCAAACATATGATATGCATGAGATAGTCTCAAACACAAAGTGACATCTACATGCATCCAAAACACATGGAAACCAAATGTTAGAATATACTTACAACATTAAGCTCCCCCTACTTTGGTGCATCACTTAAGCACCATCAACTCCATTTGAATGAAAATCTTTGCACATCAAAGAGTTGGTAGGGTTGGTATCCCAATGTGGATTGAACCTAGAAAACATCATTTTGGTATCCAAAAAACTTTTTGGATCCTATGGGTTAGGCAACTAATTTAAAATACTAAATTCAAATAATTGTAACTCATATCCTAATGTAATCATACACAATATTAATGAAGCATGTAATCATGTTGCTAGATAATATATAATCATATACATGCATATACCAAAAGTAAATATGTATATTGATCCAAAAGCATGACATGCATCACATGCAACAAAACATAACTATGAACCAAAGCATGTGTTGCATGGAAAAGTATTAGATATTCTACACATGAAAATCCTAAACACAGTGATTTACGAATAAACATGCAATGGAAATCACATTCAATATGAATTTACGTTTCTAATCACACATGAGCATCCAAGACCAAAATGCAAATAAAAGAGTAAATCAAATCTTAACACAAATGCATTGGTACCCATAAAATGACTATAAACATATGGTACCAAGCAAAGAAGGGTCAACGAAAACTAACCCTTCGGAAACCAAGTCCAAGAGGACCGTGATTTCCCAACATAATCATCATTCATAATAATATCATTAATATAAGATTGCACATACATATCCTTAGCATGATTACTAGTGTTCTTAGGACCCCAAATATTGTATGATTTGGGAATCCTCTTCCTAGTGGTTGCATGCACAAAAGGTTGATTTCTACGTTGTGCATGTGGCCTAGGAACATGAGATCTAGCAAGAGCATGAGGAACATTGTGTCGTGCTAAAGTATGATGATGGGCAAATGATGTTGGAAACAATGATCTAGGATTTATGGTTTGATGATGACAAACAGTTGTGAACGATCTGATGTGTGTATTAAGTATTTGCAGGACTGGTGAGAACGTAAATCAATGTGTCGGACAAATTGCTATACACGCTCCTCGGTGACTCGGTCAAAGTGCTATGCGCTTAGCCATTGATCCTAGCCGATAAGTTCAAGGCCGTGACCTTCTTCCAAAATAATTCCAAGAGGGGCCGAAAAATTCAAGCACAACATGTGTTTTATTTCATCAATCGTCAGCACACAAAAAGAAGGGGTGAGCACTTTTTTTTGTTGAGAAAACACATAAAAAAAAGCCCAGGCCATTTGTTAAAAGACCTAGTATCATTTAAAGAGGTTAAAAAAAGCCCAGGCCATTTGTTAAAAGACCTAGTATCATTTAAATGTCAAAAGCAAAAGTCCATTCGTTAAAAAAGCCAGGCTGCCGAATTTTTTCAAACAAAAGCTGCCCTTGGTCTTATTAATAAAAGCAGGGGCAATCATTAAAAAAATAGGCATGAACCCTAATTTTTAAGGGGAGCCGCAATTGTCTCTTCTAATAAGAAGGGGATCTTCTTTATTTTTTTTGAGCACCAAGTTTTATTTTTTCATGTGAAATCCCCAAGTGCACGGGAACTCTTCCTCTTTGGTATCTATCAAAGTATCATCATCCTGCCGAATCAACACATGGCAAAATTTTCCCAGTACCGCAATTTGAAGGGGGTGCCTGTGTTAAAAACAAAGAGGAGAGCCGAAATACTGTGCCGCACTTTCAAATCAACAATCCGAAGGCTTCAACAATTTTTTTTGTGGCGTTTTGTTTTTGGTTCGTTGGGAATCTTCAAGAGCCCTTTGCAAAAAATCCTTGGGCACGGGTTTCATGCACGAGAAGAACAGTCAAAGGCAAGGCCGGATTCACAAAGAAGAGAACAAAGCTAAGGCACTTGAAATAAGGTTACAAGATTGAGATAGGGAAGTTGGGAGCACCTGCATGCATGAATCCGGAAGATGCTATAACTTGCAAGATCCAAGTCATCCAAGTCCGTGAAGTACCAAGGAGCATATCAAGGCCCTAACATCAAGGAGGAGTTGTCGTTGGCGAGAGACTACTACCATTTGTCAGACGACGTCTGGCCCGTGCTTATTGACGAAGACGACACCGCTACACGATCTGAGCATTCTAAACTCTCTTGTTTATTATATTGTGTAGTATTGTGTTAGATCTTCGTAGGGGAAACTTGTTTACCACCTGTGTTACTTTTGGGGACCTGACGACTTGGGAGTCGTCACGGAGGGAGAGCATCTGACTAGATTGATAGTGTAGAGCACGCGGTGTACGAGCTAGGTGAGAGTAGATTTGGGATCTTGACTCATTATAGCTGTACAGGTTTACATATCTATCTAGTATTTGCTTTCGGGGGCTGGAGTAGGTCGTGGGGACGACCGAACCAGGGTATATCTGTGCGTATTCTGTGATTGCTATTTTAATACTCTGTCTGTGCCTATAACTGCGTGGGATTATTCGTGGGTTGCACGAATATTTTTATTAGCCTATTCACCCCCCCTCTAGGCTACGATCCAGATCCAACAAATGATCCATGTGTTGAGTATTGGACTTCTCCCTACTTGGTGTTAATGATGAGCAAACATAAATACTTGTGACTAATCCCCTATTTTGCAGTTAATCCATTGTCTAAGCTTACTATGAAGATCAACTAGCAATAGATGACTCACAAACGTGATTGAAGGCAAATGATATGAATTGGATGATAGTAGATTGATGATTGAAGCTCCGTAAATACTTCAAGCTCATACGATGGAAAGAAGAGATTATTCGTCAATGTAATTTTTCTTTTATCTCTTCTAGTATGTAGCTTAGAAGTAGAACTATGATGGAGCACTCACACACATCTACTTTCGGTCATAGGACACCTCTAGACCTTTGTCCTTTGATCTCAATTCAATTCTCTTTTGTTTGTGCTAGGATTGTTTATATTAGCCGACTGCTTAACAGTTTACAGTCGCATGTCTCAAAAACAGTCGACTGTGTTTTGTTCTACAGTCGCCTGTTATGCATGATGGGAATCTAGTCCCACCCCAAGTGGTTTGTTTTGTTGATGATCACACCAAATGTTGTTAAATTACTAATCATACTACTTAAGTGTGTAGGTTGTGCAATAAGCTAATTGAAGCTCGAAGCATACTCCGAGAAGAAGAACTTCAACCACACACATTGAAGATGAAGATGAATTTAGCTCGCAACTTCAAAGCTCAAGCACAAGAAGAGTTCAAAGATGAAGCTCAAAGAATGTGCTCAAGCTAAAGCTAAAGAGGAGCTCAAATTCAAGCGAAGCATATGCAACTAGCTCAAGCTCATTCATGGCTTCAAGTTCTTCATAGAGTCTAGTGTGAGTTGTTTTTCGTTTTCTTAGGATTATGTCAAAGCCAAGAAGAATTTGCACACACACAAAATGATTTTCTAAAATGTTTTTAAAACTCATTTTAAAATTATTTGAGAGCATTCTTTTCATAGAAGCTAAGTTTCAATTTGTAGTCAACTACAAACACCAGTAGTTCACTACACTGATTTCTGTCTTCTACCAGAAAAGATAGTCTGGTAGTCGGCTACCAAAGTTAGGGAGTCGACTACCAGTAGTAGCAGATTTTCTTTGAGACACTCTGGGAGTCGACTACCAAAGTTAGGGAGTTGACTACCAGCTGTGCGACCAGAATTCCTTAATTCACTCTCTCATTTATTCATTGCTTGATTTTTGGGCTGAAGTCAAACTTGATTTGAATTATTTTGAATTCTCCTTTGGCTATATAAATAGAGACCCTATGAGTACATTTTTCTCACCAATTTACTCTTGAGAAAAATTCTTATTCTCTCAAAAGATCTCATCGTTCTCATCGCTCTCAAAGTTCTTCATAGCCAAATCGGTTTTTCTATTTCTGATCTTATTTCTTATATTCTTTATAATTCTTTTTAAGATCATTATTATTATTTGGCTATTGCAAATTGGTTTTCAAAATCCTTCTCTTTGATTTTTTATATTCTCAAAGGATTTTTGAAACAGCTAGATTCTAGATCACATTGAATAATTTCATATTCTTTGTGTGATCTAAGAACACATCTAGATTCTAGATCACATTGAATAAATTCATATTCTTTGTGTGATATACGAACGATCTAAATTCTTTTAGCCACGTTAAGCATAATTGCAAATTTAATTTTGGCTATAGAATTATTGGGTGTAAAAACCAATCTCCACTAATTCATTGTGGTGTATTGGATTTGATTTTACTTGTAGTCCCTTGGTGATAAGGGTGGTTGTAAATCCTTGTTGTAGGCAAGGTGTTTGTGAAAAGTCCTCGGATTGTGAGGCAAGGTAAAGTCCTCGGTTTGTGAGGCAATGGTAAAATCCTAGACAAGTCTAGGTGGTCGAAAATCCTAACGAGTGGAGTTAGGTATCTGTATTGCTAAGGCAATAGTGGAAATCTCGTACCGGATTGGTCGGGGACTGGACGTACCCAGGGTTGTGGGGAACCATGATAAAAATCATTGTCTTTGCGTTTGCATTTTCTGTGTTTGTTTATTTATCTCTGCAAGCAATTCTTATTTACTTTGTTATTATTATATCTTTGTAATTCTTTGTTCATTTGCATATTACAAAGATTGTACATTTAATTCCGCTGTGTAAAGATCTATCTGTGTGTAAAGATCTCTTATCTGATTGTAATCATAATTGTTTATCTTTTATATTTTTATAAGATTAACTTGTTGATTAAGAACCAAGCATAGATCACTCTACTTGGTTTCTTAGGCAACATTAGAAGGGTTTTAATTAATGATCGAAAAAGTTTTATTATTTGAACAACACTATTCAACCCCCCCTTCTAGTGTTGTTTGCCATCCACAGGATCCAACAATGCACAGACTATTACAATGCAGTTTTTGAGTCCTCTCTGATTATCTCGCACAGGCCACTGTTGAACGTTTATCAGGTGCCTGTCTTAGCGACAGTCGACTGTGAATGGTTCATCAGTCACCTGTCTCTCCTTGCCCAAACTCCGTTTGATCCGATATCTACGGCCAGTCGACTTTTGCTGTATATACAGTCGACTGTATATTAGATCAGTCGACTGTCTATGCTGCAACAGTCGCCTGTCTGTAAGTCTAATATTTGACTTAGCTCTCTGGAAATTTCTCCTGTCTGTGACAGTCGTCTGTTTAAGGTTATACTGTCACCTGTTCTGATTAATAGTCACCTGTGTTCCTTGCATCAGTCGTCTGTCCTGTATCTTGTGAGATTTCCAGTATTTCATCTAACTTACTCTTCTCTCGGCCAGTCACCTGTCGAAGTATGTACAGTCGCCTGTTGATTTTACAGACGACTGTCTTGGCTTCATCAGTCGACTGTCCACGTGGTAAGTTACCGTTATGAATTCTCACCTACCCTTGCTGACTGTGCAACAGTCGACTGTGGTCTGCTCAACAGTCGACTGTCGCGAGTTCAGATTATATCCGTTGAGATTTTTCTTACAGATTTCGATTGGGTTTTTGCCTAAAATGTTTTGTGGATTTGAGAAAGCTATAAATAGAGCTTCTACTGTTTCATTGGAAGGTTACTCATTCATTGCAAAATCCTTCAAGCTTTCATTTCCAAAGATCAAAGCTTTCAAATCCAAAGCCCTAAGTATTTCCAAATCTGATTCTCTTGCTCTCCAACCTAGAACCAAAGATTGATCCTCTAGGCATTTGGTGCAGTCAAGAGAAAGGGCTTTACTCCTATCTTCCAAGAGAGTTCATCAACACACATCACACTTCTCCTTCAAGTTCTACTTCAAGGCATAGGTGATTGTAAGTGTTGCTTTCAGATTTCATAACTTCATTATTTGAATTGTGCTCTCGGTTGTGAGAATAGTTTTTGCTTGCTCCCTGGTTTTGGGAGTCAAGGACATCGATTGTATTCGATTGCACTTGTAGGGTTGCTACAAGTGGGGTTTTTAAGGAAACCTCAAGTTAGGGTTCTAACTTGAGTATCTGGTGGTATCCGGGTGGTAGGGACGTAGGATTACCGGGAACAAGTCGGGAGTTGACTTGGGTAATCCGAACTCTTGAAACATAATTGCGTTTGCGTGTGTTTCTCTTTGGGTTGTTTTCTATTCCGCACTATTTATTGGATTGCATTTTATTTGGTGTAAATTCCTATTAAATTTGCATAAACACTATTCAACCCCCCTTCTAGTGTTTTCCCCATAGACAGGATCCTTACAATTGGCATCACAGCGCAAGGTTTTATCTATGGCATCCAACAACAACAACGTTCCTCCGCCGCCTACGTACAACAATCACGACCGTGATGGAGCGTCCACACTTTTCGAAGGTCAATCTACGGTACGTCCTCCACGTTTCAATGGTACTAACTTTTGTTATTGGAAGTGTAGGATGGAGACATTCCTTAGGAGTGCTTCTCTTTGGAGAACTCTCCACAAGGAGTATGTCGAGCCCTCCGAAGATGATTTCGAGAAATGGACGACTTCCGAAAAGCCCGCCGAAGTCAACAACGCTAAAGCAATGAACGCTCTTCATTGTGCGTTGGACCCGAATGAGTTCAACAAGATATGCACATGTAAGAGTGCATATCAAATTTGGAACCATCTCATCGTTACCCACGAGGGAACGAAGATGGTAAAGCTTTCAAAGTTATATGTTGCAGTGCAAAACTTCGACTTGTTTCACATGCAGGAAAATGAGAGCATTGCGTCGTTGTCTGGACGCTTTACCGACATCACAAATGAATTGGAAGCCCTTGGCCAAATCTACACCGAACCTGAAAAGGTAAGGAAGATTATCATGGGGATGACCTCCAAATGGGAAAGAGGAGCAATCGCCATTGAAGAGGTCAATGACTTGAAGAACTACACAGTAGTGAATCTCATCGGGACTCTTATGTCTTACAAAGTAAGACGGGATAACCGATTGAAGATTCGAGGCATGATGAATCCCTCGGAGGCCAAGAAGAAAGCTTTGGCGTTCAACGCCAATTCGTCATCCTCCGAAAGTGATGAATCCGAGAACGAAATGGATTTGGGAGAAATGGCCCAAATGGCGAAGAAGTTCCAACGCTTCTTCCGCAAAGGTAAATTTCCCTCCAACAAACGTTTTGAATCTACTAATGCTACTTCCTCTCTTTGTTATAAGTGTAATAAGCCAGGGCACATCAAGAGGGATTGCCCAATGCTAAACAACAAAGAAAAGTGGAAGGCACCAAAGTACCACAAGTCCAACAAGAACAAGAAAGATAAGAAGAAAGGACTCGTCGGTACATTTGATGACTCAAGTGATGACTCATCAAGCGATTCCGATGATGAGAAGGGTGAGAGCGCCTACATGTGCTTCATGGCACTTGATGACCCACTCTCAGATGAGAGTGATTCCGATACGGATAACACCGAGGTAACAATGGATGAATTTCGCATAGCTAATGAAGAACTATTTGCTAAATATCAATCTTTAATGCTTAGATATTTTAGCTTAAAGAAATCAAAAGTTAGCAAGTCATCCATTCCATGCATTATCAACAATGACACCATTGTTGATACTTTAACCCTTGAGAAAGCAAACTTAGCTTCTCAAAATGTCACATTGAGAAATGAGGTGAATTCCCTCAAATCTCAACTAGATCAAACACATCCCATGGATGATAGTGATCTAGTTATACGCCACACACAATTGAGATTAGAGAATGATTCTCTTAAAACCCAAGTGCACGAACTCAAAGCACTGGTGTCCACCTTGGATACCAACATTTCTTCTTTAAAGGAGAAATATGAGCTCATGTCCTCCCGTATTGTGAGATTCAATAAGGGACAAGGACAATTGGATGATTTGCTTGCAAATCAATTTCCGGCCACACATCGTGTTGGCCTTGGATTTGTTAAAGCAAATGCATCTAATGATCGCACCTCCTATAGTGGTGTCACTATAGATTTTGTGAGGCCTTCCTCCGGTGCATCCACAAGTGGTGTTAAAGACAATATAGGTAGCAATCCTACCAAGAATGTCACCACATCACTTTCTCTTCCTTTTGGCAAGAAACCCATTAAGGATGGAAACCAAAAAGCAAGGCCATGCTTATATGTACACTAATACTCATCCACGTAGGAAACATCCTACTTCACAAGTGGATAATCATGACACATTTTATGCTCCGCACCCATGGACACGTACACAACCACGCATGAGAAATACTCATGTACGTGCTCCCACACACCAATATGCTCATACTCATCATTCTTTCATATATGCTAATTCTCCACATGTCATGCATGATCAATATCCTTCATATAATATGCATGCTCCCAAGAATTCATATCATTCAAGAATGTACAATGCATATCCTCCACCTCATATATATGCTAGAAATCATGTTCCTAAGAAGCATGCACCACATAGAAATCCAACTCATATGCATGCAACTAGGAATAGGACTCCCAAGATGTACACTATTTGGGGTCCTAAGAACACTAGTCTAAATGTTAGGAATGCTTATGTTGATGCCTACTTTCATGATATAATTAGAAATAGTAACTATGTTGGGAAGTGGAAGTCCACTTGGACTTGGCTTCCAAAGGGCTAATCCCCTTGGACCCAACAAACATTGAGTACCATAAGCTTATGGTATATTATATAGGTACCCAAGAGAAAGAAGAAGAGAAATAAATGCCTTATTAGTTCTAAAGGGAAAGGATGGATTCTTGATAGCGGTTGCTCCAAACACATGACGGGAGATCCATCATTGCTCTCCGAAGTCATTAGCATCAAAGATGGTGCAACGGTCACTTTTGGAGGTAATCAAAAGGGAACCATCATTGGAGTAGGTATCATTGGTAATCCTTCCAAACCCCTAATTACTAATGTTTATCTTGTTAGTGGTTTATGTCACAACCTCATTTCCATAAGTCAACTTTGTGATAAAGGTTACAAGGTTAACTTCGGAGAAGGATTGTGTACTATTGTTGATTGTGATTCAAATGTTTTATTTTCCGGTATTAGGCGTAAAAATATTTATTATTTAAGCTTGCCTAAAACCGTAGAACATTGCTTAGTTGCTAACACAAGTGAACAACTATTATGGCATCGCCGTTTTGGTCATGTTCACTTCAAGCACTTATATAAGTTAGCTAAGCATGATCTAGTCAAAGGTTTTCCTAAGATTTTTTTTAATAAGAAAAACTTTTGTGATTCGTGTCAAAGAGGTAAACTAAGTAAATCTTCATTTAAGCTTAAAGAAGGGATTACTTCTAAGAGGCCCCTAGAACTTCTACATCTAGATTTGTTTGGGCCAACTAGAACCGCTTCTTTAGGTAATGCTCATTATGGACTAGTTGTCGTTGACGACTTTTCTAGATTTACTTGGGTTTCATTCTTAACTAATAAGAATGAAGCTCATGAAGAGTTTACCAAATTTGCAAAGAAGATTCAGAATCTTTTAGGATCCACCATTATCACTATTCGTAGTGATCATGGAGGAGAATTTGAGAATGAGTCTTTTACTAATTTTTGTGATGACTCCGGGATAACTCATAACTTTTCCTTTTCTCGTGCACCACCACAAAATGGTGTTGTAGAAAGAAAGAATAGGACTCTTATTGAGTGTGCTCGCACTATGCTCCATGATAGTCATTTAGGACTACAATTTTGGGCAGAAGCGGTGCACACGGCATGTTATGTGCTCAATAGAATCCTAGTGAGACCCCGAACAAACAAAACTTGTTTTGAGTTGTTTTACGATAAAAATCCTCAAGTGAAATATTTTCGTGTCTTTGGTTCAAAATGTTTTTTAAACACCTTTGGTAATTTAGACAAATTTGAGCCAAGATCCGATGAAGGAATTTTTGTTGGATATTCCACACGTAGGAAAGCCTAACGGATATACAACAAAACTTCTTCAACGATTGAGGAATCACTTCACCTAACTTTTTATTAAGATTTTGATTTTCCTCATGTTGATGATGATAATGTAGATATTCTTTGTGATTCTCTTAATAATGTTAAGATTAATGATAATATTTTTGAAACTAACACTTCTAAGGAAGTTGTTGAAGTTGTTCCTAGTGATCCAGGTTTACCCAAAGCTTATCCAACCGTTCGCAACCATCCCCATAACCAAATCATTGGAGATATTGGTGTGGGTGTTCGAACGAGATCAAGAATTGAAGAATTCTCCCATTGCGCATTCGTCTCTACCATTGAGCCAAAGAACATTCAAGAAGCTTGTGAGGATAGTTCTTGGATAGTGGCAATGGAAGAAGAACTAGCGCAATTCGAGAGAAATGATGTTTGGGAACTTGTACCTCTTCCAAGTGGTCACCAAGCTATTGGGACCAAATGGATCTTCAAGAACAAGACGGATGAAAACGAGGTAATCACTCGGAACAAAGCAAGGTTAGTAGCTCAAGGCTATCGGCAAGAGGAAGGTATTGATTTCGAAGAATCCTTTGCCCCCGTAGCTAGATTAGAAGCTATTAGGTTGCTTTTATCTTTTGCATCCCATAAGAATTTTAAATTATTTCAAATGGATGTTAAAAGTGCATTTTTAAATGGATTTGTAAATGAAGAAGTCTATGTTTCTCAACCTCCCGGTTTTATTCATGAGAAATTTCCAAACCATGTTTTCAAACTTAAGAAAGCGTTGTATGGATTGAGACAAGCTCCTAGAGCTTGGTATGATCGCCTTAAGACCTTTCTTTTGAATTTAGGTTTTAAAATGGGAGAAGTTGATTCTACACTTTTCATTAAAGATTATGAAAATGACATTCTTTTGATTCAAGTTTATGTAGATGACATTATTTTCGGTTCTACTAACTTTCATCTTTGTCAAGAATTTTCCAAGTCTATGAAGGATGAGTTTGAGATGAGCCACATGGGAGAGCTCACCTACTTCCTTGGATTGCAAATTCGATAAATGGAGAATGGCACTTTCATACATCAGACAAAGTACACCGGGAAGCTTATTAAGCGATTCGGGATGGAATCGTCTTCAAGCAAAAGGACTCACATGAGTACTACTACTCATCTACACAAGGATGAAAGCGGAAAAGATGTAGACGTTCGTCTATATCGAGGTATGATCGGTAGCTTACTTTACTTAACCGCTAGTTGGCCCGATATCATGTTTTCCGTATGTATATGTGCTAGATATCAAGCAAGACCTAAGGAGTCACACTTGATTGCGGTTAAACGAATATTTCGTTATCTCAATCAATCCCTAGATTATGGGTTACTTTACCCTAAGTCTAGCACGTATGAGTTAATCTCATATAGTGATGCCGACTTTACCGGATGCAAGTCCGACAGGAAAAGTACTAATGGCACATGCCATTTCTTAAGAAATTCCTTAGTTTCTTGGTTCTCTAAGAAACAGAATTCGGTGTCATTGTCCACGAATGAAGCGGAATATATTGTCGCGGGTCATGCATGTGCACAAGTTCTTTGGGTGAGACACACTCTTAGTGACTATGGTGTCAATTGTGATACTTGCCCTATCATGGTTGATAATCAAAGTGCTATTTGTCTTTCCAAGAATCCGGTACACCACTCCCGTACCAAACACATAGACGTGAGACACCATTTTATAAATGATCATGTAGCTAAGAAGGACATCATCTTAGAGTACATTGAAACCCAAAAACAAATTTCCGATATCTTCACTAAACCTCTTAAAGAAGATACATTTGTGAGGTTGCGTGGAGAATTGGAAATTATGGGTGAATCTGAAATCTAGAAGCTCAATTTTTCATGCGATAACTCCTTATTGAGCTCATATATATTTGATTGTCTTTCTTCATGTGCTTTATTGTTTTATGAGATTAAGAAAGGCAATTGTGACTTATTTGATTTCATGAGTTTTCGAAGTTGATTGGAATAATTTGTGTTTCAATAGATTTATTGTTTTCATAATGATTTTAAGATGTATTTGTGATTAGAGTATAGGTCCTAGGGTGAGTGTTCTTATTCTCTGGAATTCTATCTTACTGTGCATTTTTGGACCAGGACAGACGACTGTGTTTCTTTTTACAGTCGACTGCCCTACTCTATATCCTTCATATGAAAATTGATATCCTTCGCACAGCCGACTGTTGACTGTTTTACAGTCGACTGTTAATGTAACAGGCGACTGCAATTTAGTCATCAGGTGACAGTTCTCTCTGTCAATTTTTTTTCAGTGTTCTCTGTTTTTCTTGTGATATGTATTAATTCTCGGCCAGCCGAATGTTGAGTATATGTCAGTCAACTGTCCAGCGGACAGGCGACTGCATTATACTTGCCAGTCGACTGCCCATCTCTCTGAGATTTAATTTTATCACTTCTTACAGTCAACTGACTTTTGTTCTCCATTCGACTGTCTCCTGCTGTGTCGGTTCATTTGATTTGATCCGAGCCGTCGATTATTTGATCCAATGGCTCAGATTGATTTTCCCTAATTTATATTCAATCGACGTGATCATTTCCCCACGTCGTTTTTCTCTCTCCTCCGCATCGACCGTTCAACTTCCCGCTCGATTCTCTCTACAAAATCAATCGATTTTGTGTCTTCAACCGTCAATCTCCTCCTAAACGTCGCTGTCGATCATGGTCTTCCATCGTCTTTGATCTTCATCTTCGCGATCGTCTGTCTTCCCTCAGTTGGTGTGTTTTCTCTCTCTTGACTGTCGTTATTTCCGTTTGTTGCGTTTGTTTTTTCTCTCTTGTTCCCATGGCTCCTAAACCTAAGGGAAAAGAGAAGATCATTGCTTCTAAACAACCTATGGCTCCTAAGAAACTCATCGCCAAGAGAAAGAAACCCTATAAAGCTCGAACCAAGCATGCCCAGTCACCCATACGTTCATCGTCGCCGGGTTATTCTCCTTCTTCTTCGTCAAGTGATGCTCAACCCTTGATTCGTCGTCAGCGCAAGCCTACTGGTGTTCACATCAGTGAGCCTGCTGCTGAGATTCCTCATGTGTCTCCTTCTGCATCCAGTTAGTCTGAAGAAACTCCTGCTGTACCCCCCTCTAATCCACTGGTTCCCGTTTGCAAAGACGATCTTTTTCTGGCAAAGTTCCACTCTCTTCTTGGGATCAATCTGCTTAGGGAGCGGTACATTGCTTTTCCCGCATTCACTGCCGAGAGACTTTCTGACATTCTGTCCGCCACTCATCTGGCCGATCTTTTTCGATTCTCTCAGAGCGAGTCCCCCAGAGCTTACCCATTTCTGGTTAAGCCCTTCTATGCGAACCGCGTTCGCGGTGAGTATTCGACTACTGGCATCCTTGATACTTTCATCCAGGGAACCCATATTCAGCTCACTCCCTCTCTTTTAGAGACTATAATTAGGATTCCTTCTGTCGGTTCCCTCCCCACTGATATCAGCTTTTCTGAGATTGACGATCTTGACCAGTCTGTTCTCAGGGATATGTTTCGAGAGGTTCCTTTAGCTCTTGATTCGGGTGTCAGATCATCCATGTTCTCTGCACGACATTGGGCTGTTCACCTAGTGGTGAAGTCCAACATTCTGCAGAGATATGGATCGTCCGATCAGCCGTCTCAGGATATACTAAAGTGTATGTATGCTATTCTCTCTAGCATGCCTGTGAACTGGGCCGGTGTCCTCCTTGACAGGATGGACAAGGTTGAGTTCACGTCCTCCTCGTCTCACATTCCCTTTGGTGGTCTTTTGACTCGTGTCTTCTGTCACTTTGGTATTGACCTGACCCGTTACGAGCCCATGCCCTTTGGCCCTCTCCTCGATGCTTCTGCGAAGTCGAAGTCCTCTTCGGCTCTGCAGACTGCCTCGAAGAAGAGGAAGACTACTTCAGCTCCATCCTCATCCACTATGCCTCCAGCCGATTTGCCTTCATCATCATCTGCTCCACCGCCTCAGGATACTATTTTGTCGATGATCTCTGGTATTTACCGGCTGCTGTCTCTCTCTCTCTCCTCCATTAGGGAATTCCCTTCCCTGAGGATTTGAGACAGTATCTTCCTCAGACCCATGTGCCCCTTCAGCCTCCTGGTGTTGCCTCTACACAGGATGTTGATGCTGCTGTTGCTCCTGTTGCTCCGTCTGATCCTTCTCCAGAAGACACTCCTGCTACGTCAGAGCCTGCTCCCTCGTCCGCAGACCCTGGAGTCGCTCACCCTTAGATCGATATTTCTAGATTATGTTATATGTTTTGTCGTTGTATGATGGATGATGCTGTATGCCACACTTTTTATATATACAGTCTTTGATGTCGTCATGATGTAGCTATTTTTTTATTGCTCATGATGTATCTTTTTGGGATGGCCATGTTGATGACCATCCGTTGATGTACTCAGCTGTTTTATATTATATATATATATGTTGTTGCATCTCTCTTTTATGTCACACTATGCTATATTGATTAACGTCTGTGTGATATATGATATATTGTCTCTATGTATGCTTCACTCTTCTTGCTATGTTTTTGAGACAATACAAGAATTTGATATTGGATAATTCATTCTCTTTCCTTGATGTGATGAATATGTGAAAATTATTTTCATTTAGAATATCTAAAATGTTGATATTGGATTTCAATTCATTTACTCACATATGTATATGATGAGACTTTATGAGTTTTTGATTCGATATATCTTTATACTCCTTGATTGTTGTTAGTTCGTATTTTAGCACTATTATTGTTGTTGTTATTTGCTCCCACCTTTTTGGATAATGCCATAGGGGGAGAGAAATAAACATACAAGATTCATAATGGATGTGCTAAGTATGTGTTCTAACACTTGAATCTAAGATTTTCGTTGCCTTAGATTCAGGGGTAGTAAGATTACAATGAATAGGGATTTTTTATTTCCTAGATTTCTTGAATTAAATTCATTCTTATCTCTATTTCCTAGATTTCTTAAATTAAATTCATTCTTATCTCACTCATTTGCTTCAATTGCTATATAGATGCTCTAATATTTGTTGACTAACTTGATTGGCATCTATGTAGGGGGAATAAGTTTTCATTACGCACAACTATTTATCTTTTTATTTATGTTTGTTTGTCATCGTCAAAAAGGGGGAGAATGTGGAGTATTGGACTTCTCCCTACTTGGTGTTAATGATGAGCAAACATAAATACTTGTGACTAATCCCCTATTTTGTTGTTAATCCATTGTCTAAGCTTACTATGAAGATCAACTAGCAATGGATGACTCACAAACGTGATTGAAGGCAAATGATATGAATGGGATGATAGTAGATTGATGATTGAAGCTCCGTAAAGACTTCAAGCTCATACGATGGAAAGAAGAGATTATTCGTCAATGTAATTTTTCTTTTATCTCTTCTAGTATGTAGCTTAGAAGTAGAACTATGATGGAGCACTCACACACATCTACTTTCGGTCCTAGGACACCTCTAGACCTTTGTCCTTTGATCTCAATTCAATTCTCTTTTGTTTGTGCTAGGATTGTTTATAACAGCCGACTGCTTAATAGTTTACAGTCGCCTGTCTCAAAAACAGTCGATTGTGTTTTGTTCTACAGTCGCCTGTTATGCACAGACTATTACAGTGCAGTTTCTGAGTCCTCTCTGATTATCTCGCACAGGCCACTGTTGAACGTTTATCAGGTGCCTGTCTTAGCGACAGTCGACTGTGAATTGTTCATCAGTCGCCTATATCTCCTTGCCCAAACTCTGTTTGATCCGATTTCTACGGCCAGTCGACTTTTGCTGTACATACAGTCGACTGTATATTAGATCAGTCGACTGTTTATGCTGCAACAGTCGCCTGTCTGTAAGTCTAATCTTTGACTTAGCTCTCTGGAAATTTCTCCTGTCTGTGACAGTCGTCTGTTTAAGGTTATACAGTCGCCTGTTCTGATTAACAGTCGACTGTGTTCCTTGCATCAGTCGTCTGTCCTGTATCTTGTGAGATTTCCAGTATTTCATCTAACTTACTCTTCTCTCGGCCAGTCGCCTGTCGAAGTATGTACAGTCGCCTGTTGATTTTACAGACGACTGTCTTGGCTTTATCAGTCGACTGTCCATGTGGTAAGTTATCGTTATGAATTCTCACCTACCCTTGCTGACTGTGCAACAGTCGACTGTGGTCTGTTCAACAGTCGACTGTCGCGAGTTCAGATTATATCCGTTGAGATTTTTCTCACGGATTTCGATTGGGTTTTTGCCTAAACTGTTTTGTGGATTTGAGAAAGCTATAAATAGAGCTTCTACTGTTTCATTGGAAGGTTACTCATTCATTACAAAATCATTCAAGCTTTCATTTCCAAAGATCAAAGCCTTCAAATCCAAAGCCCTAAGTATTTCCAAATCTGATTCTCTTGCTCTCCAACCTAGAACCAAAGATTGATCCTCTAGGCATTTGGTGCAGTCAAGAGAAAGGGCTTTACTCCTCTCTTCCAAGAGAGTTCATCAACACACATCACACTTCTCCTTCAAGTTCTACTTCAAGGCATAGGTGATTGTAAGTGTTGCTTTTCAGATTTCATAACTCCATTATTTGAATTGTGCTCTCGGTTGTGAGAGTGGTTTTTGCTTGCTCCCTGGTTGTGGGAGTCAAGGACATCGATTGTATTCGATTGCACTTGTAGGGTTGCTACAAGTGGGTTTTTTAAGGAAACATCAAGTTAGGGTTCTAACTTGAGTATCCGGTGGTATCCGGGTGGTAGGGACGTAGGATTACCGGGAACAAGTCGGGAGTTAACTTGGGTAATCTGAACCCTTGAAACATAACTGCGTTTGCGTGTGTTTCTCTTTGGGTTGTTTTCTATTCCGCACTATTTGTTGGATTGCATTTTATTTGGCGTAAATTCCTATTAAATTTGCATAAACACTATTCAAACCCCCCTTCTAGTGTTTTTCCCATAAACAGGATCCTTACACCATGGTGTGGTGTTGCATACATACGTGGATGAATATGAGGTGTGTGTGCATGAGGATGATCATGAGAATAAGCATGTACATATGAATGTGATGTGTGATCATAAGCATGTGAAGGTGCATGAGCATGAGTACTTGCATGAGAGTGTCTCAAATGAGCGTTTGCACATGCTCGTGAGTGGGGAGCATAAAAACCATCATTCATGTCAACATGTAGAGTAGGAGGTGTGTTCCTATGTGACATAGTATTGGTGTACATGAATGCATGACCCTTCTTTGGAGGTCCACCCAAAGTGGGTTTCTTTCCAAATGAGGGAGGAATAGGAGTGGTGGTTTCCTTAGTAGTAGAACTACCCAAGTTGTTATAGACACCACTCGTGGATGCACCGGAGGAAGGTCTCACAAAATCTATAGTTACTTCACTATAGGAGGTGTGTGCATTGGATGCACTTGCCTTAGAATAACCAATGACAACACGATGGTTTGCCGGTAGTTGATTCTTTAGCAAATCATCCAAATTGTCCTTTCACTTGTTGAATCTATCAACAATGGAGGACATGAGCTCATATTTCTTCGAAATTGAAGAAATAGTGGCATCCAAGGTGGATGCACGTGTGATGAGCTCGTGCACTTGGGATTTGAGATCCTCATTCTCAATGCCCAAGCAAGTGTTTTGAGATTGAAGATTTTCAATCTCAAGATCGTTACTATCCACAATAGAAACACGATCAAGTTTAGATTTGAGGGACTCCACCTCATTTCTCAACATGCCATTTTGAGTAAGCAAACTTGCTTTCTCAATAGCGAGTGTCTCAACAATGGTGTCATTGTTAGAGGTGCTACATGTAGATGTGTTAGTAAGATTAGCAATCTTATTCTTAGCATCACAATATTTATGCATAAGCTTTTGATATTTATCAAATAATTGCTTAAGTTCAATTTTACGATCATCCGTTGTTACCTCTTCATCGTCGCTATCGCTTTCACTTAAGTAGCTTGATTCATCACTAGAGTCGCACTCTCGTGCCATCAAACCCATGAATGAATCTCTTTCATCATTGGAGGAAGAACACTCCGAGGTGGACTCTTCTTGCTCCGCTAGCATGTGCCATATTTGATATGCCATTGTTGCCTTGGACACATGCATAAGAATATCATAAGTTAAATAATCAAGCAAGATATCCATTACCTCTTGATGTTTCCCCACTAATTCCTTTTTGCTCATTTGTCCATTCATGTACGGAAGTGGTAGGTGTGCGAAAGGGCTTCTCCACAAGCTTCCAATAATCCTCATCGATGGATTGAATATGAGCCTTCATCTTCACACACCAAATTTGATAATTGGACCCGAGGAGATATGGTGGAAGAGGGCATCATGTGTTGTTGTTGGTGGTTGCCATAGCTATAACCTTGCTCTGATACCAATTGTAGTGACCCTGTGCTATGAGGAATAAACACTAGAGGGGGGTGAATAGTGTTTTATAGAATTATAAGGAAATTACGCCAAATAAAACCCTACTTAACCAACAAATGCGGAATACAATAAGTGAGCAACAACACAAGCCATAAAGCAATGCTAACATGCAATCTACCCTGGTTCGGTGCCACCCAAGTCTTCCCGACTTGTTACAGATGCCCTATTCCAGCAACACCCGGATCCCCTCCGGATACTCTAGCAAACCGCTAGATATTTTCTTTAGCCCACTTGCAGAAATCCCTCAAGTGCAATCGACCTACAATCGATGTCCGTGTATACCATAACCCGGGAACACGCAAAAACCTTAATCCCACAACCTGGGACTAAGCACACTCTCACAAACCGAGAGCAAAACGAAATCTTGGCTCCCACAACTTGGGATCAAGCCTATCCTCTCACCACCGTGAGTATACAATAATTAAGAAGTATAAAGAATGAAATATAAAACTTCTTACCACAAAATCCTATGCCTTGAGAAATACTTACCAAAATAAGGCAAGAATGGATTTTGAGGAAGATGAGATCACCAAACCCTAGCTCCACCAAGATGAACAGCAATAGATGGCTAGGGAGAGGTTGGTGACTTTGATTCAAGCTCTTAGCTTGAAAAGCTCACAAGGAATGAGAATCTCTCTTGAGGAATTAGTGCTCAAAGAGTGAGGGAGAGATTCTTGTGAGATGAGAGAGCTTGGAATTGGAGTTGAATGGCTCTTCTCAAAGATGTGAAAATGTCTCTAATTTCAGCCTTGGATCCCTGGTTAGAAGCACTCAAACTTATATAGAGAAGAGAGAAAACGGTCACAAAATTCGTGGAAATGCTCCAACGGCTCTATTCTGAAGCTGCTTAATCGGTCTAAGAAGGATCACTGACCGATTAGTATTGCAACTAGTCGGTCGGTGAATCTTCTTGGACCGGCTAGATGGTTGATAGAGAAGATGGTGAAATCATAGGTAAGCACTTGTCGGTCTAAGAAGGATCACTGACCGATTAGTTTTGAAACTAGTCGGTCTAAGAAGGATCATCAACCGACTAGATTGACAACTAGTTGGTCGGTGAACCTTCTTGGACCGACTAGATTGGCTTTTAATCGATTAACCATCCTTCTTGAAACAACTAACTGGTCAACAGTGCAAAAGGCTGAATTAACAAGTATGGCTAGTCGGTCTAAGAAGGATATCTGACCGATTAGATCGTCATCTAGTCGGTCGGTGAACCTTCTTGGACCGACTAAATGATCAACAGTGAATGGGCTGAGATTAGCAAGGATGTCTAGTCGGTTCAAGACGGATTTCCAACCGATTAGATCGTCATCTAGTCGGTTGGTTCTTTTACTTGAATCAACTAAGATGCATATGAAGCCATGAAAAGAAGCGATAAGCTACGAGAAACTTTCTAATGGCTTCTAAGGCAATCCTAGAGATAAGATATGAGAGTTATGAAGATTTCTAGGCAAGCACTACTCAAGGCTTAACATTCTACTAAACCGAAGCTAGAAGACAATAAGAGTAAACAAGACAAACTGTCTTCAAAGCTTCAACATGGAGAATCCGAATCCCTTGACTTCATGAATACTCCTTGAGTTTCAAAGAAGCTCCAGGAAAAACGATCACGCGTTCTGACGAAGTCTTGAGATGTCGCTTGAGATGAACAAATTACTTTGGCGGCGATCTCCATAAATCTTCATGGACTTGAGTCTTTTGTCATAGTCTTTGAAGCTTTTGACTCATCTATTCCTTTCTTCTCTTTGGATTGAATCTCTATTCATTTGTTGATGCCATTGGCTTGATGATTGTGGTAGCCGTTGAGTTCTTCAAGCCAATGCTTCACCTTTGTTGATCTACCAAGTTCTCCACTTGAATCAACATGTGTAGTCACTTTTGATCTTCTTGAATCTAATTGGTGATTTTTTAGCTAACTGCAATCACAAGAGTTAGTCACAATGATTTATGTTTGATCATCATCAAAATCAAGATGGAGAGTCCAACACTCAACATTCTCCCTCTTTTTGATGATGACAAACCAAATATAAACAAAACAAATAATTGTGCATTAAATATACTTACACCCCCTGCAATAATGCCAATCAAGTTAATATCAATAATCAATAGCATCATTCAGCAGTTCATAGTGTGTGTATCACATGAGGTTGTGTATATATCACATGAATGACCAGAAATAATATGCGTACACAATACAAATCATATATGTGATGCACATCATAAACATGAGCATGATTACCAATATATATATAATGTAATCGATATAAACCAAGGTAATCACCAATGCTCCCCCTGAATCATATACATGAACGAGCATACATAAAGTCTATATGATTCAAGTTATTGTTTAACACTCAACATTTAATAAGAACGTCCTTTGTTTATTTCTCTCCCCGTTTGTCATAACAAAAAGATATATGGGTATAGAAACAACAAATGCAACAATAGAGTGGAAAACACAAAGGTATAACAATTGTAAAGTTCTCTAATGTAAAGTTACCTATTGAAAAACAAGATATCGAAATAAAGATATCAAATGCAAGAGCACATATCCAACAACAACTCAATCACCCTCAATTATCACAAAAAGATAAGCAATAAGCATATGTGATAAAAGATTACAATAGATACTAATTATAAAGAGTAGTGTGAGCAGTATTAGAAAAGCGACAATGCAAAAATCATGACATCACTTGTGAAAGAAAAACAAGTGATCAAATAGTGTCAAATACCCAAACAAACTCAATTATCACAAAATTTATAACATGAAGCATAATGTGATAGACTATCTTGTGATACCAATAGTATACTTGGCAAGATAAATGACATGAACATGATTAAATACATTATGGTGGAATCAAAATCATCACATTGACATAGATCAATAAATAATATCAATAAACTGAGATCTAAGTCAAACATAAAAAATACAACAATCATGACTATGGAAATTCTTAGCCATGTGTACACAGTTATGTTATGAAATAATAACACAATTAAGCATAATGGCATGTGATACCCATTGTAGACATACCAAATCAAGTGAAGTATGCGATGTGGGCATACACAAATATCTATATCATGCAAAAGTGTTATGCCAAAATAGAGATAGTAACTTCATAAAACATATGGCATACACAACTCTAGTACACTAGGATACAAATTGACACAATGTTCAAAAGAACCATAGTACTAGCATGCATTCCAGAATAGATACTCACATAATGAGTCAAAGATAAGCATGGAATGCCATGAGCATGTAAAGATGATATCCAAAATCAATAGTCTAACAATTGTAAATATGACACCAAATATAAATATGATATGTAGAGATGATACCAATTGTAGTCTAACAGAGTATGCAAAGCATGGCAATTTAATGTCAAGACCATTATATCACTTGAGAAGAAAACCATGTGAACAAATAGAGACGTGATTTCATCCTAGCTCAATTATCACAAAGAATTCACCATGAAGCATAATGTGACAAAGCATCTTTTGAGCAAAGGCATGAAGATAGTCTACGTTCAAAGTCACAAGGTAGGATCTAAACGAATAAAGTTTATCATGAACATTACATGCATGCATACCAATTGTGCGAATAAAATAAAAAACTTGAGTAAGCACAATATAATCGGAGGTAGCATCAAAGAAGTCATAGTGCATCAAGATATATTCATGGAAGAATATCTATGGCAGAATATACATATCATCAAACACAATATAACGCTTATGTGATCGAGTATAACACAAGTTATCTCTAACATCTCATAAAAATAGCATACAGTATGAGCATGAGATGAGAGATGACATAGTGAGAAATATAGCTTGAAGATCACTAACTAATATGAATGAGTGTTATGTCACTTGTGAAAATATCATACATGAAAGTGCAAAGGCTGAATTAACAAGTATGGCTAGTCGGTCTAAGAAGGATCTCTGACCGATTCGATCGTCATCTAGTCGGTCGGTGAACCTTCTTGGACCGACAAAATGATCAACAGTGAATGGTCTGAGATTAGCAAGGATGTCTAGTCGGTTCAAGAAGGATATCCAACCGATTAGATCGTTATCTAGTCGGTTGGTTCTTCTACTTGAACCAACTAAGATGCATATGAAGCCATGAAAAGAAGCGATAAGTTACAGGAAACTTTCTAATGGCTTCTATGGCAATCCTAGAGATAAGATATGAGAGTTAAGAAGATTTCTAGGCAAGTACTACTCAAGGCTTAACATTCTACTAAACCGAATCTAGAAGACAATAAAAGTAAACACGACAAACCGTCTTCAAAGCTTCAACATGGAGAATCCGAATCCCTTGACTTCATGAATACTCTTTGAGTTTCAAAGAAGCTCCAGGCACAACGATCATGCGTTCTGACGAAGTCTTGGGATGTCGCTTGAGATGAACAAATTACTTTGGCAACGATCTCCATAAATCTTCATGGACTTGAGTCTTTTATCATAGTCTTCGAAGCTTTTGACTCATCCATTGCTTTCTTCTCTTTGGATTGAATCTCTATTCACTTGTTGATGCCATTGGCTTGATGATTGAGGTAGTCGTTGAGTTCTTCAAGCCAATGCTTCACCTTTGTTGATCTACCAAGTTCTCCACTTGAATCAACACGTGTAGTCACTTTTGATCTTCTTGAATCTAATTGGTGAATTTTTAGCTAACTGCAATCACAAGAGTTAGGCACAATGATTTGTGTTTGATCATCATCAAAATCAAGGTGGAGAGTCCAATACTCAACATCATCAATAGCCTAGCAAAGGTGTCGGACAAAATCAACCTCCAAAGAAGAACCCTACAGCAAGAGGAAACTAACGCATCTTCTTCCAATAGCATCACGTAAAACAAAGCTTCCTTACCTCTCATTGCTGAGAGCCAAGCTTTGGAAGTCATGCACCAAGGAGATTCATCTAGGAGCCATCTTCATCAACAAGGAGGGAGAGCCACGCATAAGGTAGTGCCGACCCATGATCTCCATGTGCCAAGCGCCGCATCAGAACATAGCATAGTGCCCTACCGATCGAGGAGATCTACAAGCAATCGAGTCACCGACCTGCACCAACAAAGTCGCATCATCTTACCTCGATGACATGTAGCTTCTCTTGCCACTGACTGCTGCCAACCCACACAGAGTCCCCTTGGCGACCTACGATCAAGAAGCATCAAGGAGTCGCTGACCGTGATATTGATGTACCGACCCTACTGTCGACATGTGCCACTGACTGTCTACCGACTGAATGAATTATAAGAGCCATAGCTCTGTGTCGACCAAAGCTCTCCTAGTGCCACAGCACTTGTAGACCGCACCAAGCACTAGCCATCACAACTTGTCGACCAAGCAGCCAAGTGTCGTCAACCTACTCTCTTGGGCTGCCGACCCATAGACTCCAAGTGCCAACCATCTACCTTGGCTGCAAGTTGAAAGGGTTCAACATCCATTGCCGTGACCATAAGAGGAGTGCCAAAGTAGCAAGCAAAGCCAAAGAAAGTGCAGTTGCCACAAGTTTCAAACAGGAGCCAAGGGAGAGCCGCAACTTGAGTTACGAAGAGAGAGAAGACATCTACATCATCGTCAGACGAGATCTGACACGTGCTGAACGACAGAGACGACACGTCATTACAATCTGAGAATTTCTGAACTGTTTACTTTATCATTATATTTGTGATTGTGTGTAGATCTCTGTAGGGGAAACTTATTTACCATTGTGACATTTTGGGGTCTTGTCTAGTGGTGGACTAGATAAGAGGGCTTGGCTAGTTTGGACTAGCCAATAGAAAGCTTTTACTAGGATTAATCTTGTTGAACACGTGTGTTGTGGGGGTACTGTGAGCCTATCGAGTGTCTATAGAGACGTAGAGAGGTGCTCTAGTCGTGCTCTAGCTTATGGTTGTACCTGTTACATTATTACAACTAGTATCTCCTTTAGGGGCTGGACGTAGGTCGTAGTGTCGACCGAACCAGGGTAAATCTGTGTGCATATCTGTGATTGCTTACTGTTTACTCTGCTGCTACTATAACTGCGTGTGATTTCTCGTGGGTTGCACAATGATTTTTTTAGCCTATTCACCCCCCTCTCGGCTTAGATCCAGAGCCAACAAGCGGTATAAGAGCAGGTTATAGGATCTTGCCTAGGATTGACCATGAATAACTCTATTGATAGCTCTTTTGCTGAATGTCAGTCTATATCACAACCCCCAAAATTTAATGGAGTAGATTATGCTTATTGGAAATCTAGGATGAAAATCTACTTAATTTCGGTTGATTATAAAGTTGGCCCACGGTAGAAAAAGGTTATAAGCCACATGTTATTAAAGTTGAAAATATTGATATGCTTAAACCTGAAGACAAGTGGGATGATAATGATTGGAGATTATATTCTTTAAATGAAAAAGCTATGAATGCTCTTATATGCTCTCTTGATAAATCTGAATTTAATCTTGTCTCACAATCTCAAACTGTGCAGAAAATATGGCATACTCTGGAGGTGACGCACAAGGGAACGTCACATGTAAAGGAGTATAGACTTGCCATACTGAGTATAGAGTACGAGAGCTTTCGCATGCTTCCATCAAAATCTATATCAGAGATGTTTGCGAGGTTTACGAACATCGTCTACAAGTCTAGCTCACTCGGTAAGCCATACTCTAGCCTTGAACAATTAAGGAAAATCTTAAGGGCATTGCCAAGCTCGTACAGGCCTAAAGTCACCGCTATCCAAGAAGCGAAAGATCTATCTCAAATGAAGTGGAGGACTTGATAGGTAATTTAATGTCCCACGAGCTTAAGCTGCAAAATATATAGGCTAGATAGAAACCAGAGGCGAAGGAGAAAGAAGCAAAACCACTAGCTCTTCAAGCTAGAGAAGATGAAGAAGATGAAGATGATGACATAGCGCTAATGGTCAGAAATTTCAGAAAATATGTCAAAACCAAGCAAGGAAGAGCAAAGATGGCACCCAGGTTTAATCGTTCTAATAACTCTAACTCTGCTAAAAATTACTCTGATCAGAATGCTATTGGAAAAAATGATGTGTTATAAATGCAGGAACTGAGGACATCGTATGAGTGATTGCCCACAAAAACAGCTAATGTCGCAAAAGGAAAAGCTGTAGTGCAAACATGGGATATGGATAGTGAAGATGAGGATGAAGAGATTGTAGCCCACTCCTCTCTTTGCTTGATGGGAAAACACGATGAGGTAACACCTGGTAGTAAAGCTGAACTCCTTATTCTTTGTAAAGAAATACAAGATAAAATTGTAGATCTTGAATCAACCGTAGATGCTTATATGAATGAAAACTTTGATAAGCAACAATTTGAGTATAACATGTCTAAGGAAATTAAAAATCTGAAAGTAGAACTTGTTGCATGTAACTCTAAAATTGATGTGTTGAAAAAGGAGAAAGCTAACGTGCCTAAAAAAGCTGATTGTTCCTCTTGTCCTACTTTATTGAATAAGATTAACATGTATAAGCAAGACTTGATTAAACTTGTAACTGAAAATGAATTGCTTACTGAAAAAATATGCATGCTAAACACTGAGCTTAAAGAAAAAATGATTATTTTTGCAAAAAGGGAATAGGAAAACAAGAAAGCTTTTTTAAGTAAATACACTTTGATTGTGAATGAAAATGATTTATTGAAATCCAAAATCACAAGTCTAAAATTGTTACTAAAGAAATTCTCTATAGGAAAACAATCATTGGACACTATTCTAAAGAATCAACTTTATGGTAATAATAGACGTGGTCTTGGATTTGGTTCTAAACATGCTAAAAAGCCTTTTTTAAAGAAAATTCACAACGAGCCATTGAAAGTCACAAATATGTATATAAACATAAAGTTTAAACAAGTGTGAGTTCCTAAATCTTTGATGACTAACATGAGTGAACTGTGTTAGATTCCAAGGTCACACATAACATCTACCGTGTTGGTACGATGAAGACTTGGCGAGGAGATTTGGATTGAATGCTTTCATTATATAGCTCCTAGCCAAACGACGATCCAAATGTATGGTTTTTATTCTTTGAACTTAATGCATACCTTCAAAGCATTTTTTTTCTTTTGCATGCTTGAACTATTTTTTATTTTTGTGTGCTAGTTTGATTGATGTTTAGTTTGCTTTTAGTTCTTTATAAAAAAATTTAGAAAATTAAAAAAAAGGGTACTTAATGTATATCTCTTATGAATAATTATAAGTGGTATTATTGAATGCTCATTCATATCCTTGTAGAAATCATTGTATTATTGTTATATCTACATGCGCATGTTAGAACTTCTAAAGTAGCCATGACTTGTTTAGTGAATTGAATAACGTGATTTCTACACATACATGCTCACTTCCACAAATATTGAATATTGTTGCACAATTAGAGATTCTTTTATGAAAAACTGTAAAGTGAATGTAGGATGTAAATAACTGAATGATCTAAGGGATATGAAGTGTTCTTGCCAGGAATAAAAATTGAGCACAAAAAGAAATGAAAAAAATACATGAATAAAGCTCCGTAAAAAAAATGGATACAATTCATGGAAAGTATACTACCAACGAGTATCCAACATATGCTATACGGGTAATCTTTAGCGTTGGTGTATTTTACTTGTCAAGCAATGCCACCCCCACATCTAAGAGTCCTTTTAGGCTATGCTTTTGATGTGTGGTATCTTGAACTCATTTTTAATGATGTGGGGAAAATCAATCCTAGTGATATCATGTTTATTGGAAAATGTGGATTGGTTTTGGTTGATTTTTATGAAAGTTCTCCCTTTGGCTTCAACTATTTAACCATCACATTTACACCATGGTGTAGTAGTCTACGTTACACTTTTAATTGCATTTTGAAGTGCTTATTCTAAGAAAAATACATGCAAATGCTAGTTGTAATTTATAATAATTTTTTTTGCATGTGTTATGAATTTGAATTTGTTTATACACTTTTGATGATAACAAAAGGGGGAGAATTGGGAAGATTTGATCTACATTAATGCTTGAATACTGCATACATGAATACTGGTTTAAGGGGGAGCATTAATGAGTAATGAATGTTAATGTATGTTCAAGGGGGAGCATAAAAATAGGGGGAGCATGCCATGCTTATATGTATCACAGTATTATTATATTGTTGCATGCTTGTATGCTTGAACATCAAGTGGTATATTGTTGCATACATCCTCCTTCATCACATACACACACATATCACGTTGTATTATCTTAATCGTAAGTGCTCAAATCTTGTATTTGTTTGGCATCATTAAAATGGGGCGATTGTTGGATGTAACGATCTAGGACATCTAGTTTGATGACGATAAATACGTATGAACTATTTAACGTGTGTGCTAAGTGTGTTTCAGATTGGAAAAGCGATAAATCTTTCAAGAGGTGACTAAGTCAAAAGATGGAGGAATTGCTATACATATAGTCAATTGAACTTGGTCAAGGTATGGTAAAGAAAGATGGAGGAATCTGATTTAGACTTGGACCAAGTCAAATGCTAAAGAGATGGAGCCAATTCATATCTATTGGGATTGAACAAAATCAATTATTGGAGATTAGCTATTATCTATTTCCTATTCAATCCCAATTCAAATCTCTACCAAATCCTATATCAAATCCCATATAATCCTTGTTCAAATTCATATTCGTAAAATTAACTAGAGATTGTATCAAATCATACTTGCCTTGAAATTACTCCTAGTTGAATTCCCCCTCTACTATTACCGCACCATCTCCTTGAAACCTTAGCCTAGCATGCTATATAAACTATCATCCATATCCTAGAAAAGGTGTTGGCCAAAATCAACCTCCAAATAAGAACCCTACATCAAGAGGAAACTCATGCATCTTCTTCCAATAGCCTCACATAAAACAAAGCTTCCTTGCCTCTCGTTGCCGCAAGCATCTAGGAAGCTACAATGATCAAGAGCCAAGCTTTGGAAGCCATGCACCAAGGAGATTCATCTAGGAGCCATCTTCATCAATAAGGAGGGAGAGCCACGCACAAGGTAGTGCTGACCCATGATCTCCATGTGCCAAACGCCGCATCAGAACATAGAATAGTTCCATGCTAGCCGAGGAGATCTTCTAGTAATCGAGTCATCGACCCTCACCAACAAAGCCGCATCATCTTGCCTCAACGACCCGCATCTTCCATTGCCACTGACTGCTGCCGACCCACGCAGAGTCCCCTTGACAACCTACGATCAAGCAGCATCAAGGGGTCACCGACCGCACCATTACTGTGCTGACCCTACTGCCGACCTGTGCCATTGACTGTCTACTGATCGAATGAATTAGAGAGCCACGGTTATATGCCGACCGAAGCTCTCTTAGTGCCACAGTACTTGTAGACCACACCAAGCACTAGCCATCACAACTTGCCGACCAAGCAACCAAGTGCCGTCAACCTACTCTCTTGGGCTGCCGACCCATAGACTCCAAGTGCCAACCATCTACCTTGGATGCAAGTTGAACGATGGTTCATCATCCATTGCTGTGACCTTAAGAGGAGTGCCAAAGCCTCAAGCAAAGCCAAGGGAAGTGCCTTTGGCGCAAGTTTCAAAGAGGAGCCAAGGGAGAGCTGCAACTTGAGTTGCGAAGAGAAATGATACATCTACATCATCGTTAGACGTGATCTGACACGTGCTCAACGACAGAGAAGACACGTTATCACAATCTGAGCATTTCTGAACATTTTACTTTATCATTATATTTGTGATTGTGCGTAGATCTCTGTAGGGAAAACTTATTTACCATTGTGATGTTTTGGGGTCTTGTCTAGTGGTGGACTAGACAAGAGGGCTTGGCTAGTTGGGACTCGCCAATAAAAAGCTTTTACTAGGATTAATCTTGTTGAACACGTATGTTGTGGGGTACTGAGAGCCTGTCGAGTGTGTGTAGAGACGTATAGAGGTGCTTGACTGACTGCTTGTTTGGCACTCAAATCGGGACGGGGATACTAGGATTAAAATTTGTAACCGTAAGGGCACGGTGTCAAGGTGTCTCTTAGGGGTCGAACACAGCGAGGCGTGTGTTGTGCTTGTGAGCAATCGGGATCCTGATCACCCGGTGGGTGAGTTAGCTTAATCGCTTGATGGGTGTCACGATAGAAAATTAATGTAAAAGGTGTAAGAGACAAAAAAGGGCAACCTAGGACCTTGGCTTCCGCCATATCAAGAGTTCTCACTATCACGACCGAGGGATATGAATGTGATCGGATTCTATGGTTTAGCGGTGAGACGTTGCCTCTAATAATGGTACCTAGCGTCCCATGGGCCCGATATTCCGGTCGATGCCCAGGATGATACGCTAAGTCTACACGGGTTCGGACGGTGGGCATTCCTATGTCCAGCATCGACCGACTCCGGGAGCACTAAGCTCGCAAAGATTGCTCCCGACATTTCATCCAAGCCGTTCCCACGCGCAAGGAATCAATGTCTACGCTAGGGGTGTGAGCTCTGGCTAGGGGATCAAACTCCTGTTTTATTTCCCTGTGGCTCGACGGTCAAAGGCGGTCTTTCTCCTGCCAGTGACAATAAAACGCCCCAGCGTAACCATCTAAATCCATATATCCTATCGAATCCCTAATCCTTTGGATGTTCTAGGGAGAACCCACTAAGGGGTTTTCACCAATGTCCCATATTTAAGAACTACTCACTAATCGACATGAGATGCAACAAAATAGATTTTAGCCATCAAAATGAGAATCAAGCAATAAACTACTGTAGCAAATAGTAATATAAACGCAATATTAAAGTATTGAAACGATTAAGAAACTAACAAATTAAAATAAATTTGAAGCAGCCAAAACTCCCTTAAAAAGCTTAAGAAAATGTGGATTTTGTTTCCTGGGAAACCTAGCCCTATTTATACATTTTGGCAAGATCCCAGGGAATATTCCCACAAAAAGACAAAAATAAACGTTCACCCCGATCAGTTGAAACTTCAACCGATTAGGTGAAACGATCGGGAAGCTTGGTCTTTGGCTCTGATAAACCTCACCCGATCACTGAACTGATCGGGTGAGTCCTTGAATTCTCGAGCTTTGGGAGAATCTGCTACAGGTGACCCGATCGGTTGACAAATCAACCGATCGGGTGAACTTTGGCACTCAAAAATAGAGAACTGTGTCGCATCTACCCATTCACTGAACCGATCGGGTGGAGTTGCTTCTTCTTTAGGTCTGATACGGCCGCACAACCCGATCGGGTGGGACTGTCCACCCGATCGGTTGAGAGCTGATACGTGGTTTCTCTTGATGATTTACTCTCAGGATCTCGTGCGACAGCTCCCGTTGCTCTAGGGACTCGTGGTGTTAGCGTTGTATGTCCCCTGCACCAGCGATATCCTGCAAAAGCACACAAACACAACAAAAGTAAAAAAGGAACTAAAAATCACAAAAAGATGGACTCACGAAAAACGACGGGAAATTACGGAGAAGCCGTGCGTGAATATATAAAATATAAACGCACGTCAAAATCCCCCAAGCTAAACCCTTCCTCATCCTTGAGGAAGACGAGTGAGAATAGGAGCTTGGAGGGGAAAATAGAAAGAAAGAAATAGAAAAAGGAAAGGAAATCCTAGATCACCTGTCAGAGCCAACAAAAACTAACACCCCACACTAAGCAAGCATGCGATAAGCATCGAACTAAACCCAGGAATATGAGTCCCTACTAGTGTCATGGGTCCACGCGGTGAAGCACAAGTGAGTGAGGTCGTGAGCTAGCAGACGGTGTAACTATCTAAATTGTGCAATCAAGCTCCATATACACATACCCATGAAATGACCCAAATATCGAATCAATATGAGTAAGCGCTGAATAATGGTTCAAGCATGCATGAGAATAGAGTAAGAATAGAATCATATCTTGTGTCAGGGACTCTACTGCTAGAAACTAGGAAATCACCGCACGATTGCCTAGATTATCACTAGAAAGCTCCTATGCCAAGTGTGTTTGAAAACGAAGGGGGTTGAGTAGGTGTGGAGGAGAGCACTTGGCGCAAATTCTCGACTTCCCTTTATTCACAACAGATAGGAGTAATATTCACAACATGAATTTTTTTTGGGTTTTGGATATTTGGATTTTTTTGGATTTTGGCTATACATATTCTTTCTTTTCTCTGTCCTTTTCTCCATTTTTTATTGGTAATATATTGTGTGTTCTCCCAAATGGAAGAACAGTACACGACGAGGGGATTTGCACCAAGTAAAATAAAAAAGAATTCGAATTCTAAACACTTGGGCAAAAGGAAAAATTTTCGCGGATCAGAGCGTAAGCAAAATGGGTTATCCTAGTCCTATTGGTAGAGTCCTGACACATGCAAATTGAAGCGTAAATATGCAGATGATTCATGCATAAAGAAGCAGACAGTGGAGGCAATATACCGCATATTCGAAATTGAAGCATGATAGTCTAGGGGTCATCCAAGGACATGCATATAAAATAAAATCACAATGTAGAAGCACACCAATCTAGCTAGTCACGACACACAAGTCACACAAAAGCAAAGTGAACCCACTGAGCATAAAATGCAATAGAACCCGGCTTCCTAGGGTTAATGAGAATGATTATCGTAGCTAAGCTAAGTGTGTGTGTGTGTGTATGTGGTTCTCTGGCAGTTTCATCATGTGGGGTCATCTCTAGGAGAGGGAGAATAAAAGGATGGAAAGAAAAAGAAAAACACGATGAAAACGACTCAAAACGGTGAAAAAGACATGACTGACGCACATAGTGCGACTCACCCAAGCTGAACATTACATTGCCCTCAATGCAATAGGAGTAAATGCGGGAGGGCAACGAAAGATGGGAGGGAAGTACGCACCGACAAAGAAACGGGAAAACACACAAAAAGAGACAAAGAAATATATAGAAAATAAATACCGAAACGAACTATACAAATGATATACACAAGAACACAGAAAACAAACACACAGCAAACAAGTGACACGACGACAATCACAAAATATTGTTTTCCCCCAAGCTGCTCTCAATAATGCCAGAAAAAAGTTGTGATCATGGTGAATCAGAAAAATGGCTGGGGGGGAAAATCAGAAAAAAGGAAAATCAAGGTGCAGGAGCGGAAGGCTCCTCATCCTCCTCGGAAGAGACATGCATGGCCGTTATCAGGGGAAACACACAAAAAGGCGGATCTCTCGCTGTCAAGAGGATTCGTATTTATTGGATGCATAAAATTTTATGTTATTTCTACACTACTGATATCACCTAAAGCAAAAGGTGGATCCAGTATCTTTGCCGGTACAGGTAACTGCTCCAACTGCTCCTTCCATGGCTCCGCCAGGTGCGTGCGTCCACGAATACATTCGAACTCTAGCAATGCATCCTCCAGCATTCCCACAAGGACTCCACATGTACCCTGCAGAGAACAGGATGTATCAGTTCGCTGTGAAAGTTTCATCCTCATAATAAAAGTATTCCAAAGAGGATCGTCTATAGAAATATATGAAATGCATAGTGGTGAACGATACTTCCCTGAAAATAATTCAATATCATCTTATGTTGTGATAGCTATCTCCGTGGTGTCCTTTCTCAGCTGCTCAGATAAATCTGGATCACAGGTGTGGACTTCCTAGACATGTTTGTTTAGATATGACACGTCCAAGCATACCTCCGATACATAATTGTGCGTGTGCTGCAAAAGGTACGACGTGTCAAGAATATCTGAATCAAAATAAATATCAAATGGAATACATGAATCAGAAATGGAATGTGTAGAAATATCTCCCTGGATGGGAGCAGTAAGCTCTGATGGATAGTCCTCGACATCAGTGGAAGGATGAGGTGGCTGCGGAAGCTCTAATGGAGGAGGGTAGTGCTGGGGATCCTCATGAATGGCTGTGTCCTCGTCTCAATGCACGACCTCCTCATCGATAAGCTATGGCTCCGTGTGTAAGGCCTCCTCAAAAGCATGCTCTGGCTCCACATGGTGCTCTTTTGCCTCCTCATCAACTATCAATGTAGGCTCTCTCTGGAATGGTGATGCTGACTGTTCATGTGTGTCAACTTGTGGGGATGTATAATGTGAAGGGGAATGCCTGCAAGCAATCCAAAAATGTAGTCTATCCCCCTCAAGACTGACACAAAAGTCTTCCTCAATTGTTCCCACTACCAAAACATGGTTCATAACAAAATCTGCAAATCGTAGCTCAAATGCATCGCCTGCTGTAATGCTAACTGAACCGGTGAACCTCACTGACTCCAAGAGGCCCTCCAATAAGGTCTGAAATGTGTCCACCTCTGGCGGCGCATATGATTCAATTCCTGCTTCCTCCACTGCCTCTTCGTCCATCCACCCTTCATATGCAATAACTATATCTTAGGATGTGGGATCGACGATGGCACATTCTGGCTCTAGTAATATGACAGGCGATGATTCTTGCCCACAAGAGGAAGAAGTAGAACTGATATCCTTGGAAATCATTGCAACCTTAAGCATGAGCGCATCGATTTCAGTGTCTCTCTTCACCAATTCCAATTGAAAATCACCCCTTTCAATCATGGTTTACATTTCAACCTGATGTGCCAGCATCATCAAGAAGGTGATCTCCCGTCTGAGCGTTCGGATCAAAATCTGTGGTCCACATGGAAGCATGCATGCCATCAAAAAAATATCCTTCCGTCTGAGCACTCTGATCAAAATAGTATTGTCCCATCTGAGCACTCTGATCAAAATAGTATTCTCCCATCTGAGCACTCTGATCAAAATATGTGGTCCATATAGTATAATCCATAATATCTGATCAATAAAGATACATACCTGGAGAAAAATATCAGTGGCACAAAAGAATATAGAAATGATAGTAATGGTGGCGAGGGTGAAAATTCCCCGGTAATAGTCTACCAACCCTCTACAACGGATATGTACAATATGTCCATGTAAAATTAAAAAGGGTGAAGAATGTGAAAATGATCACGGGGTAAGGATGTGAGCTAGTCTCAGGGATAACAGGGTCCTAAATGTAACAAGCACGTTGCCTCCCCGGCAACGGCGCCATAAAGCTTGACCGCCCGCCCGTTTGGCACTCAAATCGGGACGGGGATACTAGGATTAAAATTTGTAACTACAAGCGCACGGTGTCGAAGTGTGGCTTGGGGGTCGAATACAGGGAGGCGTGTGTTGTGCTTGTGAGCAATCGGGATCCTGATCACCCGGTGAGTGAGCTAGCTTAATCGCTTGATGGGTGTCACGATAGAAAATTAATGTAAAAGGTGTAAGAGGTAAAAAAGGGCAACCTAGGACCTTGGCTTCTGCCCTATCATGAGTTCTCACTATCACGATTGAGGGATAAGAATGTGATCGGATTCTAGGGTTTAGCGGTGAGACGTTGCCTCTAATAGTGGTACCTAGCATCCCATGGGGCCGATATTCCGATCGATGCCCAGGATGATACGCTAGGTCTAACCGGGTTCGGACGGTGGGCATTCCCATGTCCAGCACCGACCGACTCCGGGAGCACTAAGCTCACAACGATTGCTCCTGACATTTCATCCAAATCGTTCACACGCGCGAGGAATCAATGTTTACGCTAGGGGTGTGAGCTCTGGCTAGGGTATCAAACTCTCGTTTTATTTCCCTTTGGCCCGACGGTCAAATGCAGTCTTTCTCCCGCCAGTGACAATAAAACTCCCCCGTGTAACCATCTAAATCCATATATCCTATCGAATCCCTAATCCTATGGACGTTCTAGGGAGAATCCACGAAGGGGTTTCCACCAATGTCCCAGATTTAAGAACTACTCACTAATCATGGCATGAGATGCAACAAAACAGATTTTAGCCATCAAAATGAGAATCAAAAAATAAACTACTATTGCAAATAGTAATATAAACACAATATTAAAGTATTGAAACGATCAAGAAACTTACAAATGAAAATAAATTTGAAGCAGCCAAAACTCCCTAAAAAATCTTAAGAAAATGTGGATTTTGTTTTCTGGGAAACCTAGCCCTATTTATACATTTTGGCAAGATGCCAGGGAATATTCCCACTAAAATAAAAAAATAAACGTTCACCCGATCGGTTGAAACTTCAACCGATCGGGTGAAACGATCCGGAAGCATGGTCATTGGCTCTGATAAACCTCACCCGATCGCTGAACTGATCGGGTGAGTCCTTGAATTCTCGAGCTTGGGGAGAATCTGCTACAGGTGACCCAATCGGTTGACAAGTCAACCGATCGGGTGAACTTTGGCACTCCAAAACAGAGAACTGTGTCGCATCCACCCGATCACTGAGCCGATTGGGTGGAGTTGATTCTTCTTCAGGTCTGATACGGCCGAACGAACCGATCGGGTGGGACTGTCCACCCGATCGGTTGAGAGCTGATACGTGGTTTCTCTTGATGATTTGCTCTCAAGATCTCGTGTGATACCTCCCGTTGCTCTGGGGACTCGTGGTGTTAGCGTTGTATGTCCCCTGCGTCAGTGATATCCTGCAAAAGCACACAAACATAACGAAAGTGAAAAGGAAATAAAAATCACAAAAATATGGACTCAAAATAACAAAAAACGACGGGAAATTACAGAGAAGACGTGCGTGAATATATAAAATATAAACGCATGTCAGTGCTCTAGTCGTGCTCTAGCTTGTGGTTGTACCTGTTACATTATTAATACTAGTATCTTCTTTGGGTGCTAGATGTAGATCGTAGTGTCGACCGAACTAGGGTAAATCTGTGTGCACATCTGTGATTGCTTATTATTCTGCTCCTGCTATAACTTCGTGTGATTTCTTGTGGGTTGCACGAGGATTTTTTATTAGCATATTTACCCCCCTAGGCTTAGATCCAGATCCAACATTGACTTCTCTCTACTTGGTTTTGATGATGCGTAAACATGAATACTTGTGATTAACCCCCTCCATGCAGTTAAGTCATTGCCAAATCTAGTCATGAAGATCAATTGCAATGAATGACAATCAAGCTTAATCAAGATCAATCAAAGCTCAACGAGATGATTGACTGATCTAGACAAAGAGAGGACTCAAAGACTTCAGGTTTAATCAAGAGAAAGAAAAGAAGCTTAATGCATTGTAAATTTTTTTGTTCTTTTATTTCTTTCGATTAGATTGTAGCCTTGAAGTAAAGTTAACTTGAACCACACACACATTACTCACATTATCATAGGAATCCCTTAGAAAAATTTTCATAGGACCCTAGATCATAAAACCCTTCTTGGGCAATTTGGGTGTTTGACAGGCAACTCCCGATCATTTGTCAGGCGCCTGTCTATGATACATGCATCTTTGTTTTGTTCAACATTTGACTGTAATACACACATTTTAGATAGGGTTTTTGGGTTTTCATTCTTCACTTCTAACAGGTGACTGCTGTACAAAGTACATGTACCTGTCTTACTTGTAGTGCATGTGCATTGTTAATCAGTCGCATGTTTCCTCTTGACCAAAAATCCCATTTTGACAATTTACGCACTTGCACATTTTCAGGCGATGTACATTGGTTTTACAGGCGCCTGCCCAAGGCACAGTCTCCTGTCTTTTCCACTACAATCGCATGTCCATCCTTGCCCAAAGATCTCATTTTGTCAAGTTACGCACTTGTGTACATTTAGGTGCTGCACGTTGTTTGTACAGGGGCCTGCACAAGGTACATGCATCTGTGTATACCACATCAGTCGCATGTCATAGCTTACCCAAATCCTTGATTTTGTGCACTTACGTACTTATGCTTTTAAGGCACCTGCCTCTAGTTTCTAAGACGCATGTATGATGATACATGCACCTGTCTGACCCTCGTTAGTCGCCTGTCTATTAATCCCATTTTCCTTTCATTGAATTTGGTTCTTCGTCCCCAAATGGACGGGCGCCTGCAGTAGTTTAGACAGTCACCTATCTACATGTATCAGCGCCTGTCTAACCTTAAGCAGTCGTATGTCCAACTTGAAAAGTTACCGTTTTGATTTTCACCTACCTCTAACACTGTTCAGCAGGCGCCTGCTCGGGCTTCTACAAGTGCCTGTCCTACCTATTAATTTAGACGTTGAGCCTTTTTCCAATGTGATCTCTTGGGCGTTTTAGGTAATTGACTAGGGGTTTTAAGCAAGCCTATAAGTACCTCTATTACTGTTCCATTGGACATGACTAAGACTCTCGAACATCTCTCTTGGAACTCAAGGCTCTCTCATTTCATTACAAAGCCCTAAAAGTTCTAAGTCTACAAGCTTTTCACTAAATCTTAGCTTATCTTCCAATTAGAAACAACTCTTATCATCTACCTTTGGTGAAGACAAGTGTAAGGGCTTTTCTCTCTTCTAGGAAGAGGATCTACACACTCACTCTTGCCTCACTTCAAGTTATACACTTCAAGGCATAGGAGATTGTAAGTGTGATTTCATATTTCATTATATATCTCTCTTGTTGATTTTCTCTTAGTTGTGAGAGGGTATTTGCTTGTTCATGGTTTGTGGGAGACAAGGACATCAATAGTTGTATTGATTACACTTGTAGTGTTTCTACATGTGGGTTTATTTGAAGCTCAAGGTAGGGTTCTATCTTAAGTAGCCGGGTGGACTCCCGGGTGGTGTGGACGTAGGATTACCGAGAACAAGTCGGGTTTGACTTGCGTAATCCGAACCATTGAACATATTGTGTTTAGTTTGTTCTAATTGTTGTTAGTAAGTTTTTCTGCATTATTGTTTGGTTAAAATTTTAATTAGGCGTAAATTCCTCTTTAATTTTATATACACTATTCAACCCCCTTTCTAGTGTTTTCCTCATAGCACAGGGTCCTTACAGGAACTTCCAAGCTCCACAACCTCAACAAATCGGGTTCCAACAAACAATGGTAATGAGGAACGTGCCACCACAACCGCCGAAGTCTCTCCTGGAGACTACCATTGAAGGCTTCATGGCCCATCAGGCGCAGAGGAACGACAGTTTCTAAACCACCCTCATGCAAAAAAACTCAAGAATGGATGCACTTACCTCCTCCAACACGATGTTGGAGACCCAATTGGCCCAGTTGGCACAGCAAGTAGGTGTTATGAAAAGTATCCAAGGATCACTCCCTGCTTAGCCTGAGTAGAACCCTAGTGCAATGAATGCTATAATGCTCACAAGTGGTAGGAAGCTTGCGGGTCCCCAAGGTGAGCAAGGCATCCCTGAAAGGGATGTTGATTCAAGAAAGCATAAGGACAGGGAAGATTTCATGGAGCCGACACACATTTATGTTCCACCGGTGCCATTCTCGTCGAGGTTGGCTAGAGCAAAGTTGGAGGAAAAATATGGGATGTTTTCTTAGGCTCTGAGGCTGTTAAGCCTAAACATCCCGTTTTTGGACACACTGTCTGAAATCCCATCCTTTGGTCAATTCCTTAAAGACTTGTTGAAGAAAATAAAAAAGTCCACGGTAGCTCTCTCCGAATAATGTAGCTTAATCTTACAAAACAAGCTGCTAACAAAATTGGATGATCCAGGGAGTTTTTTGATCCCTTGTCTTATTAAAGATATACATATTCGTCGTGCTCTATGCGACTTGGGAGCTAGTGTGAGTTTGATGACCTTGTCTACATGCAGGAAGCTGGAAATGGGAGAGCCTGAGCCAACCATGATAATACTGTAGCTCACTGATCGATCTATTAGATACCACGTAAGGACATTGCACGATGTCCCAGTTGAGGTAGAAGGGATCACCATACCATGTGAGTTTGTTGTCCTCGACTTGGACGAAGATTCCAGGACGCCCATTACCTTTGGAAGGCTGTTCCTGGCGATAGCTAGTGCAATTATAGATGTCAAGAATGGGAAGCTGTCATTTAGCGTGGGAGACCAAAAGCTCGACTACAAGTTCCGAGAGAGTTTGAAGGCACCCTTACCCAAGGAGTGCCTCCACATCGACATGCTTGCAGCGCCAAAGAACAGGCACAAGGAGAAAAATATTAAGGGAGAACCCTATACTTCTTACTTTGAACCATCTTCAAACTCGAATCTATGTTTGCATGTTCTCTCTTTTCCTAACACTTTTTCTCACCTTCAGATCATGTTCAAGGCAAGCAAAGTAAAACAGTTGGGAACTGCTGAAAATCCCGAATCGATCAAGAAGCTAAGGACGAAGGACATCGAAGAGAAGGCCACAAAGAAGGAGTCTACCCCCACTAATGAGCCCCCTAAAAGGGCTAAGGAGATTTACATACTGCCGTTTCGACACTCGGGGCACATCACCAGATCCGCCACATCAAACGCCTAACTTCACGGAACGTCGAGCTAACGACGTTAAACAAAGAACTTAGTGGGAGGCAACCCACTTTTCTAACCACTACTTAGCATAATTATTACCTCGTTTTTGTAGAATAAGAACCGTATATTGTTTTGGGGAGGTGTGCATTTGACTATCTACGTCCAATTTCTATGTAAGAGCTTTGCACGGCCGTACTAGAATCATGCATGGCCGTGCAGATTCAGAAGAAGAAGGGCCCAGAAGAATTCAGCATTTGCACGGTCGTGTGCACGGCTGTGCAAATTAGACAGAAGGATCCAGAATACACACAGACAGTCCGCACGGTCGTGCAGACTGAAGAGAAAATCTGGAAGAGTTATGCAACAAGCGACACGATAGTACGTAATTTCGTGCGCAATTACGGCACAGCCATGCGACCTACAGGCAAAGGTTCGAGACTCTTTTGACAAAGCGGCACGGCCGTGCGAAAATCATGCACGGCCGTGCGAAAATCATGCACGGCCGTGCACCCCCAAAAATTCCCAATTTTAATCCATGCCCCAACTTCTTTCTCATTACACGGCTTCTTCATTTAAAACCCTCATCTTCAAAACCTCTTCTAACCCATCTCCCAAAACTTCCTCCCCCACCACTCTCGACTATCCACCATGCACAAAACTCCATAAACCCCCCAAATCCTCCATTATTTCCTTCATACCAACCAAGCCCTAACCCCCAATCCTGCACCATCTCCATCAAATCCTTTTCAAATTGGACAAAGATCTTCATCTTGGGAAGCTTGGGGGAGCTTGGTCAACAAGAAGGAGCAGGGTAATAGACGATCAAACAAATTTTCGCCGGATCTTGGTAACAGCTTTCCATTTTCTCATCTCTTGAAAGATTTATTTTAAATTGTTGTTTCTTTTTCCTTAATTTTTGTAATTAGTGTATGTCTCATCCATTCTCATCATCTCCACACACACACACACACACACCATGTCCAATAGGCCCATTAAGAAGGTTCCGGTCGAGAGGAAGACCCGCACCCGAATGGGTAGGGAGTCATCTCAACTGGAATCTGAACCTATTCCATCGCCCAATCTCCACCTCCATGGTATAATACTTAAGGATGAGTCGGATAGGACAACAATGGCTAGAATCCTCCCATGACCAATATCCGCGACTAGGTTCACAAACCTCAACGAACACCTATCCCTAGGAGTGCTAGAGGCAGTCGAAACCCTATTCTCCAACATTGGTTTGACTGCATTTCTCCACACACGCACGAAAACTTTTGTGCGCCTGACCCCTAAAGTTCTTTAGCTCTTTGCACCGCACAGATGACGGGATCACATTCCACCTTTGGAATGAAGATCGTGAGCTTACCTATGACCAGTTAGACGATATTTTTTGTTGGCCTGCCGATGGGGATGTTACCCCTGATGACCGTATGTACCTCACTCGGTTCTAAGCAGGAACGTTCTGGATGGAGATTACAAGATCATGAGCCTTTGACTCGAGGACGGCTAAGGCCTCCATGATTGGCCACCCGTGCCTCAGGATAGCACACCGGATCCTAGCTTGCATTGTATTTGATAGGACTGACTACGGCACGGTAAACCACTCCGAACTCATATTCCTATGGCTCATGAGCCAGCCCCAACGTTATGACGCTAACACTGGCATTTATACACACTGTTACCCACTTCGGAGCTCGAAATGGGTTGTGAATAAACTCATGTCAGTCTCCACCGCCCCTTCGAGAAGCATTTTCCCTAGCGGCCTTGTCACCATTATTGAACTTCACCCATTCTTCCGAATTAAGCTTACCAATGACATCATTCATGCCGAGGGACCTACATCGCTTGACATGAATGCCTTCATTAGGATGTTCATGATCAGAATGCAGGAAAGGGGATTATATTTGGCTTTATAGGCAGAACCACAACGACTCTACCATTCTGCCCAACCCCATATATTCCTGTGTGGACCCGGTAGTCATATTCTGGCTCTTTGAGTCTGATATTGGCTATGAGCGCCGTCCCAGCGTTGTAGAGCCCCATATCCCTGTACACCATTCACCCAAGCAACATGACCGCCCTTCACACTTCGAGGAGAGTGGCACCTCAGGATCCCATGAGCACCATTGCCCACTCCCCCCCAACTTCGATGCCCGATTTGATCGGATGGAGCGAGTCGTTGAAGGCTTGCTCCAATTTCATATTAGCCGGCATGGGTGGTACGACCCTGACTTCCCTCTTCCTCCCCTTGAGTGAGGAGACGAGTGACACCCCTACCAATACCATTGCCACACACACCTCACTTAGACACATTGGGGGCAAAAGAGACACGTCTCACACCAACAAGATAATTATGATTCTAAAACATGTGATCTTCATATGCAGGTAGCATCACAACTGTACCTGTGATATGATCATAGATTATGATCAAGTCACTACCGATGTAGGAATTGGGCTTTTAGAGTCTCATAAAGAAGATGGACTGATTAAGATAATCGGATGAAAAATATATGAAGTATATAAGATATACACAAGCGGTCGTAAGGAGTTATGATTGTCTTAATTATGAGAGATGAGCTCATCACAATGGGCTATGAATGCAAGCACAAAGTGTTCGTAAATAGTTGCTACACTTCATCCTAAACGAAAGACGAAAATTCAGGAAAATCAAGCCTAGACCATTACTAGTGATGAAATGGCATCGTCTGAAGATGGATGGATAGATAGATGTTAAGGTCCAACCACAACCGACCACTAGACAGTCAGTGGCCAGCTATAGGCTGGCTAGATAACTAGTATGCTAGCTGATAACCAGCTAACTGTCGGTGGCTGATGGCGATCACCATCCAGCAGTGGATGGTAAAGACATTTTACCTACAACCACGTGTTTCTAGTGCAAGGTACAGTTTAGTTTTTGGGTGTTTGGGTTTGATTTAGTTTGGTATTGATCCAATTATTAGATCATGATTATAACAAAAGAAGATACGGGGTTTAATGGAATCTTTCTTTTGTTTCACATTTAGTACGATGAAAATATTCTTGGGATTCTAGAGCCATATACATGGATCGTCTCCTCATCATAAAGGGATCCATTCACAAAAAAATTAGAGAAAAATAACCTCAAAATTTAAGGCGAAATATAATCTTGTTGTAAATAGATAAGATTGTAACTTATCTATAGATAAGATTGTAACTTATCTATAGATAAGGTTGTATCTATTGTATCTCATCCATGTATGGCTCTTCCTCTTCGATAAATAAAGGACTGTGGTCTTCCCTGGGCGATACGCATTCATAGCCCATTATCAGCACGATTCTCTAAGTTTTTCAAAGAACTGTTCGTTGTGAAAGCGAGGAGTAGACGTAGATCCATCACACGCGGGCTTCATCAATCTCCACACGTAGGCTTCATTAACTGTCGCTAGATCTGAAGGACAGATATAAAGGTATTACTTCAAATCTTATTTTACATCATGATCATGATACATACAACGTCGATCTCACAAGATCGGAGTTGAAAAATCGAATTTTTCTGTCTAGATCTAATACAACGGATTTTTACTATTGGTCCTAGAAAAAACATCATAAAAATTCTATTTTTTAGAATTCCTCCATAACAAAAAAACAATTCGTAAGAACCCCTACTCATGGCAGCCGATGGCATCCTTACCGGGAGCCATCGAGGGCAATCTCCCCCCTCTGTGCTCGACACCCCCCTCCTCTCCTCCCCACACGGAGGAGGCAAGCATGTTGCTGCTAAGCGGTGACATAAGCCCCTTTTGGGTTCTTCGAACCCCATCAAAAAAACGATAAACCCCTGCCGCCGCCGGCTCCCTCATCACCGACGACTAAGCCCTCTTTCCCTGCCGTGGAGGTGGCGACAGCCCCCTCTGCCATCGTCCCCAAACGCTAGATGTAGGAGGGTCGGTTGCAAACTCTAGTCACCCCCCTACATACAAAAGCTTGGGCCGTAAGGCCCAAGCCCAAAAAAAAGTATAAAGCTGCTGCGGGTATGAAGCCCTTAGCCCACACTGCGAGCATTCAGGCCGGCGAGCCGTTTTTAAAAAAGTAATAAAAAGGGAGATTGAAGGCTGTGGGCCGGAAGCCCGCAGCCCACACTGCAGGCTTCAGACCCGCATGCCAATTTTTTATATGAAAAAAAAAGAAAGGGAAAGGATGGAAAAGATAGAAGATAAGAGGATATATGAGGGGGAACAAAAAAGACTAAAAATAAATAAAAATATGGATAAATGGGGTGATGAAATGAGGAGCCTTATGTGGGAAATTGGGGATTTATGGGGATCATTTGGGGGTATAAAAAGGAAAAAATTCTTTCTTTTTACAATAAATAATATAATTGGACACCATTCAAATTTATTTCACTTAGCCTCTTTTACACAACCTATTAATTGTATATTTTAATATATGATACCTAGTTTTGGATCATATTTATATGCATTGCATCATTCTTTTCTGCCACATTTTCTTGGATAAAATTATGCTATGTTGTGCGGCATTAACTTAATATTTATAAAGATCATGCGATCGCTCTGCCATTTTTTACCTAACATAATAGTGTATGACATCGCCTCGTAGTCTGAATAATTATTATGTATTAAAATTTATGTGTTTATCCTATTCTGAATTTGTGATGCCTATGAGGCATTATGCACATGTTTAATGAGCACAAATTTTACATGAATGGCTAATTGTGGTTTTGGATTGGCTGTTGAGTCACACATTTTACTTTTCATACACTTTCCTTTTTCTTTTAAGAGAAATTGTAGTGAGGAAAAAATATGTACTGCTTAAGACTGATGACCATATCCATAGAGGCATATGCCACTCTTGAAGATGAAGATTTTCAAATGGGACCCAAGAGGTTTCCAAAGTTGTAATTTTCTCTTTCATTTGTGTAAAATGGACTGTAACATAGACTTTGGGACATTATTATTTTATATTGGACTGGTCGATCCAGGCAATTAGCTTATTCATTAAAAATTACTACTACAAAAAAATGTTGTCAGTATTATTAATTCATGCAAAATTGTGCTTTTCTAGATAAAATGGCAAAAATCGCAAGCAATGATTTCGAAGTACTAGATGCATCAGGGAAAAATTATTTAAGTTGCCAGTTTGATGTTAAATTCCATTTGCGAGCTAAATCCCTCGTTTTTGCAATTACAAAAGATGGAAAGACGATAAACATTGATAAGGCACAAGCCATCATTTACATTCGTCGCCACGTGTATAAGACCTTAAAGGCTGAATATCTTACGGTCGAGGATCCACTGGAGCAGTAGACTGCCCTTAAGGACAGATATAAACATCAGAAAGATGTTGTACTACCAAGGGCACGTTATGAGTAGGAGAATCTGAGACTACAGGACTTTAAGTCCATATCTGAGTACAACTCTGCTCTTTTCGGAATCACCTCACACCTGAAGTTACGTGGTGAGAAATTATCATAAGATCGCATGCTGGAAAAGACATACACGTCTTTCTACGAAAAAGATGCGATACTGATGCAGCAGTACCGTGAACGAAAGTTCACTAAGTATTCTGAGCTGCTGTAATGTTTATATGGGTTTTATATGTCCTTAGGGCCATAAAATCGACGTCTGGCCTAAGTCGGTCGGACAACGGAAACAAAATAGCAGCGAAAAAACAGATTTAAAATATTTTTAAATCAAGCCCTAAAGAGAACAAACACTAGGCAAGATCTCTACTATCCCAGGGTTGGGTCCGACTAACCCCTAAGGATAGATCTGTCTAACATTTGCAATTATAAATGCATGAATATTTAAACTATATACCTTTCACTTCGTTTCCGCAGAATACGAAGCATCGTGTTCTGCAACATTTCTTTGGCCTTGTGTTGCTTCTCCCAAGCCAGCCACACCTCGTTCCGAGCCGAACCACTTCCCGAACCACACCGCTTCCCGAGGCGAGCAATACCCATGTTGCTGAGCCAACCACGTGCCGAAGAAGGTTTCACCTTGAGTGGATCCTCCGTCAAGACTTTGGATCCGATCCGAGCTCCTTCGTAGCTTTGCTAGAGCCCGATCAGGAGCAAGGAAGAATTTTAAGGAGAGAGGGAATAATTAATTTAAGTCTTAATCCGAGCATGATCCAAACTTTTGGGAGCTTCTCAGATTTTGAGACTTGGTGCAAGTTTTCAAGGAGAGTGTTGGCCCCTATTTATATAGGCGACTGACCCCTCCCATTCTCATCATATCCGATGTGGGACTAAACATTTTTGGAGGAAAAATTAATTATAGTTTGCCTTTCACAAATGGCAATCTTTAGCGAATTTTTCCTCCCTCATCGTTGAGCTTTGTAATTGATACAACCTATCAAATTGAAGAGCACAGAATGGTGAACGCATAGAAACAAATGGCGCTCCATTTCAATTTTGTTTGACCCTTCAGGGGTGTGTCCAAAGTTTAACAAAAACTGAGTTTCGCTCAAAAAGGGATAGCCACCAAAAAACATCTGGTTTCAAAAGAACCCTAGTTGTGGGCCCTACAACTGGGGCCCACAGGACAGCTAGGCATGCCCAATGGGTGCACCCAGGCTGCTGGGCGAGCCTGCCTGCACGGGCGGGCTTAGCCTGCGTCGCGGGCTCGCCCCACCCGCAAGTGCAGGCGGGCTCAGCCCGCCAACCTGGGTGGGCTTAACCTACTTGCACAGTCTGGGTGGGCTAGCCTCGCCCACCTACTGGAGCTTTTAAGCTCTACTGAGCTCCGATTTGAGTGCGGTTTTTACCGTGACATTCATGGAAAAGACCTCTTCATTTATATGTCTTTAAAATATGCTCGCAAATAATTTGTGACGTATTTAGATATTATTGCATCAAATGAAATTAATCCAGTTGCATCAAATACAAATGAACTGAGGGCATACATCCCTCAACATCTCACACTTGCACTTAGGATCATTTATCCCGAATCCATAATATTTTAGACTTATATCCCAAACTCTTAGCGACTTAATTAATTCCCATACATCCAATGTATTATCTCCCTTAAAGACTTCTTATTACTTGACGAAGGTCTCACTCTGTGTGAGACCCTACAGCCTGACCCTACTACAGGTGTGGTTTGAAACCCCAGACGGAAGTGACCACAAGTAGCAGGTACCATCCATGTTTTGGTATCATACTTATGTGGTTAACTCATTGAAATGAGTATTGTCGGGACCATCTTGACTGTGTCCGTGATGAATACCGCAGTTTTAGTCCCCTCGTCAAAACTATGTCGCCTAGTCAAGCCTAGGATACGGTCAAACTGTCAACCCCAATAGCTTGAACTTGGTTAGTTTCCATTGGTCTTTAGTCAAATAATGTTGGACTTCTTCCAACATACTTTGGCCAAAGTTTTTTACTAAAGACCGAACCAACACAAGCGACACTAACTCCCCATAACGTGAGAGACAAATTCTCTCGTGTTCATTACTCTCCTCGAACGCTTCAAGTGTCACCCAACTAAATACTTTTTGACATGCCTTGCCTAGAAGGTAGGTCAGAAATCTAAGTGACACTGTTCACTTACAAGTTCTTACAATGACATCAAGTATAAAGACCAACTAGCCTATCACCACAGAGAGTTATCACTGAGAAATATGTTATATTAACCATGTGATAACTCTCGTTGGATCGTTCAGTGAACTCATTCTCCAATGAACACCTGTGTCTCGTCTCTGACTTCGCCAAGTCGAACGACCATGAGATTGTCGTCACCACTTCATGGTGAAGACAAAGACACAATGGTTTATCTGATGTTTCGATATCCTTTTCTCGAAACATCTATGACCACGAACTGTTTTACACTTATGCTATTAACGGTCAAACAATTCTTCATGATCGAGATCCTCATTTCGATACTGGTTTAACCTTTCATTAAGTCCTAGGACTTTACCTAAGTTCTAATGTCGACTACATTATTACTAACTTAGATAAATTCTTACCATACAGCTTACTGTAATTTTGAACAAGATGTTTGTACACTTACATAAAGATTAATTGCCTCGAGTTCGAGGGCATACCTATCTCCCAAACTCTTTCACTTGCACTCAGGCTCATTTATCCCGGTATCACATACCGCATTTACACATAAGTCTCTATAGACTTTAGGTGACAAAGCCTTTGTGAGTGAATCTGCTAAACCGTCTTTAGTTATAGACTTAAGGAGTTTCAATGTTCATTTTAGACCACACATTTGAATCTCATCCAAATAATATCCTTGGTCTCTTGGAATCCATAATATTTAATTTTTCTCGATCTCATCCAGCTCATCGTACCTTACGACAATAATCCTTCATAGTTACCGGTCAACTGCACGGTTCATAATAATTTTTGATAAAGTGTCAAAGTCTTTGACCAATTTGTCAAAATATATGTTCCCTCCTTGATGCCTCGCATGCTTTTAATTCACTCCCACTGACCTTGAAAACACTCTGGATGATTCATATAAGTTTGTTCTTCTAAATCATATTTAGAAAACAGACTTTACAGGAATGCTCCAGTTTTCATGGTCATCATGATCATTTACATCGAGTCTAATCCGAATAGATCTGTAAATATCTGTTGGCAAGAAAGTTTCATCACAATCCGTTTATAGGAGTTTTGATGGTAACTATTCTTAACCATCATAACTTGTACTTCAGTCTTTTCCATCTGCACCAATCTTCTATCTTGAAGATTCACTTGTAGCCAAAGGAACACTTTCCTTGGGCACGTAAACAAAAGTCCATACTTTATTTACGTGCACAGACCTTTTTCGGATTGCGTCAAGCCATTTCTAAGAGTCACTACTCCGAATGACATCTTGGAAGTTTGTCTAGGCCATCATCAACTATGATGTCTTACTTGACTTTTCGTCTCACGAGACTCGAGTAATCATTTAACTTCCTAACAATTAATTTGAGGAATATCATATTGATAAGGTCCTCACAGAACCTTATCAAGAACCTAGGCACTATTATTTGGGGATTAACCCAGAAGGATGATTGTAACTCAAAGTCATTTGTCATGTATCACATCATGTCTAACAGAGTGCGATTCATACTTTCCAACACACCAATGTGTTAAGAAACATGACTTGAGAGAAAAACATATTTTCGTTCAATTTACGCAAGAATTATATAGCTAAATATTCGACTCTTCGATCTGATCGAAGCAGTTCAAATACTTATGTTACTTTGTCCCTATTTTATCTGCATTGTGTTTCATCAAGAACATGTGTCGTAATAAAATAAGTATACCATATCTAGGCTAATTTAGACTTGGATCTGGATACACCCGTATGTATAAGACAGTGAGTTCTCCAACTCATTCTTCCACTGGCTTACAAAAGGTGTTAGGCAATTATACCTTTGAGACAAGACTTACAAGTGTCTTTCGACTCATAATACAAGATATTAAAACTCTCTTTATGTGACTTGTCAAGTCTGTTCCCATCGGTACGACCTAGTCTATTTTGACATAGATAAAGATTCTAAAACTTGCGGATTCGTGTGTTAATATTTAATACAATATCGGTATACAAAACATTCACATCGAGACATTGCTTCAGAAGCAAAGTGACGACATTTGCCAAAATGTGTTCTCCTTTTGTATAACAATTATTCTGAAATCGTAATATCAAATGTCACAGTTTCAGTTCCTCCTACTTTGCCTTTTCTTATCATAGTCAAAACTTTCTTGCTCAACCGACTTTCTTCAATGCCTTCTCCATTCTAAATCACATTTGGACAATTCTTTCCCAACAAAAATATTAGCTGTGCAAGCACCTCACATATCCAAACACTTGAGCTTCACAATCTTGAGTTGACTCAACAAGTTGCTTGACTCAAGATCTGATTTGGATACATGGTCGTGCACCGCTCGTGCACTCATCTTCGAGTCAAACAGTTTGATCGAAGTTTCGAATCTTGCGGATCGAAATCGTTTTCTATACAACCTTGAGTTGACTCAATAAATTGTATGAAGAAACTTGCTTTGAGCATCAGTATGTTCAAGCCGCCCCTCATAGACGCGAGCGACAGTAGTGTGCTTTTATTTTGTTGGATACAGAGCTCAAGGAAATCATTGTCCTTAAACCTTGCTAGTAAGGACATTTTAAGGTTAGTGAGAACCTGGTTTAGACTATCAAACGTGATCTTAGTTTGATATTCCTTAAACAATCATCTTGACCAATTAACTTATTCCTTTTGGATAATATATTTGGATCCCATCATTTATAACATAGAATTTCCTAGTTTAGCATATGCTCAAAGATTTTTAAATGTAATTAAAATGGATTTTATTCAACTATATCCTCCCGCTATTTTAGCAATCATCTTAAGCCATATAGATGAATGAATAAATATATTTAGTGGAAAAGGGACCCGACCACCCTGAGTATCACAACCTTGAGTTGGCTCAACAAGTTGCTTAAATCTGCGATCGGTAGACGACTCTTCATCAATCACATCGAATGTGATTCCCTTATAGGTGTTTACTCCTAGTCACTTATGACCTTGAGTTGGCTCAACAAATCATAAAGACCAGTCTAGTCAGACCCTTACTTTCTTGTCCAATCCTAACTTACACCGGTACTCGGTTTGTTCACGACACGATGGTTTAGGTTAAATCGAACTACATCACATGTTTAATGGAATTGGTTCCCAAAAGTTAGTCATGTTACAGCTTGAGTTGACTCAACAACTATAACATGAAATCCCTGGTTTCCAAAATCCAAAAGTAAGGAGGGCTATGACTGAACTTGAAGAATATTTTTAACGAAATTGACTAGATGTAATCGACGGGGTCACAGAATCATAATTCGCATCCTTGCGATCCAGCAGAACACAACTAGGGATTTGGCAAGGCCATGATCACTATCCCCAGTCAAGCTAGGGTGATCTATAACACTAGTCAAAAAATACTAAACCGGATCATGGTCCATTGAAGGAAACTTAATATTCATATGTGTACCATCAACTAGAATTGGCTTCATTAAAACTAGTTAATCCTAGCAACTAGTTGAATCCAAAAAATTCAAAATTATTAGGATTGGTTAATAACTTTTATTAATGTCCTTATCGACTATAAGGATTATTATGGTGCTACTCTAATCATGTATTAGGCATTTAAACAACTTTAAATCATAGCATGTTCTTCAAAAATTATCATATAATTTTCTTAAGGCTTTTATTAGCTAGCCTAAATGTCTTTCTTGAATTATCACATAATCAAAAATAACTAATATAACCTTTAAAATTATCAACTGAACAATTTAGCATGATAACAAAGCAATTAAAATTTATCTCATAAAATTTTCTTGCTAAACTTGCAACTAAAATTTTATCTCATAATTTTAAGTTACATTAAATATCATCATATAATAATTTAGATCTAATTTTAAAATTATCAAATGATTTTAAAATTAAATCTAATTTTCAAAACAATTTTCGAAAATAAAATGTTGCATGGGAACGACTATTTAATAGTTTAAATAAAACATCCCTCTGATGGAGAAACATGCTGTATCACATACAATTTATAACTGCAAAATATAGATCAAGTAGACTGGCTTTGATACCACTGATGGGGTTTCTGGGTCCTTAGGGCCATAAAATCGACGTCCAGCCTAAGTCGATCGGACGACGAAAACTAAATAGCAACGAAAAACAGATTTAAATCATTTTTAAATCAAGCCCTAAAGAGAACAAACCCTAGCCAAGATCTCTACTATCCCGGGGTTGGGTCCGACCAACCCCTAAGGATAGATATATCTAACATTTGCAATTATAAACACATGAATATTGAAAATACATACATTTCACTTCGTTTTTGCAGAATACGAATCGTCATTTTCAGCAACATTTCTGTGGCCACGTGATGCTTCTCCCAAGCCTAATCGTGTCCCAAGCCGAACTGCTTCCTGAATCGCACCGCGTCCTAAGGAGAGTAACACCATTGTCGTCGAGCCAACCACACACCGAAGAAGATTTCACCTTGAGTGGATCCTCTGTCAAGAGTTCAGATCCGATTTGAGCTCCTTCTGTGCTTTGATAGAACCAAATCAGGAGCAAGGAAGAATTTTAGGGAGAGATGGAATAATTAATTTAGGTCTTAATCCGAGCGTGCTTCAACCTTTTGGGAGCTTCTTGGATTTTGAGACTTGGTGCGAGTTTTCAAGGAGAGTGATGGCCCCTATTTATATAGGCGGCTGACCCCTCCCCATTTCATGATATCCGATGTGGGACTAAAAATATTGGAGGAAAAATTAATTAATGTTTTCCTTTCACAAAGGCCAAGCTTTAGCGAATTTTTACTCCCTCACCATTGAGCTTCGTAATTGATACAACCTATCAAATCAAAAAGCACTGAACGACGAACGTATAGAAATAAACGACGCTCCATTTCGACTTCTTTTGACACCTCAAACGTGTGTCCAAAGTTTTAGCAAAAACTGATTTTCGCTCAAAAAAGGACAGGCGCCAAAAAACATCTGGGTTCAAAAGAACCCTAGTTGTGGGCCCCACAATTGGGGCCCACGAGACAGCTGGGCATGCCCAATGGGCGAGCCCTCCTACACAAGCGGACGGGCTCGCCAAGCCCACAAGTGCAGGCAGGCTCGGCCCACCAGGTTGGGCGAGCTTAACCCGCACGCCCAGTCTGGGCTAGCTTGGGCTAGAACTATGCAAAGCCCAATTCTGGCCATTTATCCCTTTACTATAGCTTTTAAGCTCCTACCGAGCTCCGATTAGAGTGCGGTTTTTTTTGTGACATTCGCAAAAAAGACCTCTTCATTCCTCTGTCTTTAAAATACATCGCAAACAATTTGTGACGTATTTAAATATTATTGCATCAAATGCAATTAATCCATTTGCATCAAATACAAATGAACTGAGGGCATACATCCCTCAATAGTTTACTCATGGCTAAACAAAATAGATACCTTCTACTCGCCACTCATAATTTGCAACCCTGGCACCGCCCCCTTATAGAAGCTCACAACGCATCTTCTTCTAAAAAGAAGAAAGATAATAAACGAAAAGGAAAATCAAAGAGGGGGGATAAAAAGGCTAGAGGACAAGTCCACCAGCATAGAAATGAAGGGAGGTGGAAGTTCACTTGCCGCAGAAATGACAACAACAGAAATGATGCAACCCCACCTAGAAAGGAATGGAAAGACCAGTGCCATAGTTGTGGCAAGAAAGGACACTAGTCTAGAGTGTGCAGAACTCCATGGCACCTAGAAGATTTGTACAATGAAAGATTTAGAAAGAAAGATGAAACAAGTCTAGTGACCACCCTTGCTCCAGTCCAGCTCACTACTGATGACTTCGAAAAAGACGACTTATTTGATTAGCCATTTTATCTTTATTGAAAAACAATGTTATGAGAGCTATCTGAATGTTTACATGAAGTATGAATAAATTTGAAAATGTTTTTCTAAAATCAAATGTGCTTAGATGTTCATTTTTTAATAAGATGAATTGCTATCATGACTGCTTAGTAGATAGTACATAAACACATATAATCCTTCAATACAAATACTATTTTCATAGCATTATATCATATGAAAGCCCAATAAATATAATATCAGGGCCATCAGACATAATTGAAGGTTCTAGAACGAAACACTGTTCCTCCCAAATGACACAGAAATAAAAATAGGATACATTATTCTATCTGAATTCAAAAAAAACGAAACTTATTCAGTTTCAACGACATCCGTTTAAACTAATTTCACTTATAAACTGCAATGTGAACGAAAAAGTATATCTGTATGCAACGTCTCAAGAAAAAGGACTAAAATCCCTACTTGAACGTTTTGAGAGCCTTTCATGAGGCCTCTATTATAGAATGATTTGGAGGGAGTAAGCTAATTTGACGGAGCACCTGACGTACCTGATATCAGCCAAGTTTTTACTTTGGCATGATAGACTTGGCTACCCTAGATGGTTATGATGCATCGCATCTTATCCCAATTTTATGGGAGGGACTTGAATAACCAGAAGTATCTTTAGAAGGGAAAACTCCCTTGCATCCCTTAATACAAGGGAAAACTAATCAAAAGGCCATCTCTACTAAAAGTTGACAAAAAATTACCTTGCTTCCTTGAAAGAATACAACGAGATATATGTGCATAAATCCACTACCCCTAGTGGGCCACTTCAGTACTTTATGGTACTGATAAATGCATCCTTAAAATATTCATATGTGTGTCTACTATCGACCCGCAACCTAGCTTTTCCAAATCTATTGGCACAAATAATAATGTTGTGGGCGCATTTTCCAGACAATTAAATAAAGTAATACATCTGGTTAATGCTGGAAAATTTACCTACAGGTCATTTCAAGAATATTGCCTAGCAACTGGGATAGAAATTGAATATCCAGTACCACATGTTCATACCCAAAATGGGTTGGCAGAAGCATTGATAAAAAGACGCCAATGGATTGCACGTCTATTATTAATGAAATCCCAGTTGCCGGTACTGTATGGGGCCATGCAATATTGCATGCTGTATGGTTAATAAAAATTAGTCCCTCTGGAGGTCATAGTCTATCTCCAATGCAACTTGCAGATGAAATACCACCGAACATCTCTCACTTGAGAATTTTCGGTTGCGTAGTTTATATCTACGTAGCACCACCACAGAGGACAAAAATAGGATTCTCAACGTTGTCTAGGTATCCATGTAGGGTTGACTCACCCTCAATAATATACATAGAACCCCAAACGGGAGACGCATTCAAGAAACTTCTTGAATACTATGAATTAGATGAGACAAATTTTCCCAAATTGGGCCCAAATACTGAAAAATCTGGAGCTACACAAATAATATTGTGGGATATAGAATCATTAACCCACTATGTTTCGGTAACAAAGAAATGTGAAGATGAGATCCTGAAGATCCAACAAATACTGAACACTGTTCAACAGTTACCTGACTCATTTACTGACAACCAGAAGATTGACAGATCACACATCCCTGCTACAAATACTACAGCTATGATTGATATTCTCGAGAATGGATGCAATCCACTAGCAGCAGAAGTGGTTGTTCCTCAACAGAAAAGTGGCAGACCACTCGGCTCTAAGGACAAAAATCCAAGAAAAAAACTCCAGGAGGTCTTGAGACAATGCTACCACAGGAAAATGAGCTCATGTCCATATGCTCACCCCTTCGGAATCCACTCAGAGTAACAACCGGAAGAAATTGAAATGAAAGTAAATGTTGTATGTACTTAGGATGTGTCGGACAGAAATAACATAATTGTTGACAATATATTCACATATCATATTGCCACATACATCGCAAAAGAGATGATAATTATATAATATCGTTGAATACTCTGTTGCTAAAATGCAAACGTGGAGATTGGCCAAATATGGAATGAGGTAATAAAAGTTGAGCTGGACTTGCTTATGAAACGTGAAGTGTTCAGACATGAAGTCCAGACACCAAAAAGTGTCAAACCTGTGGGCACAATATTGCACAAATAAGAACATAAATATATGAGTACAAAATCGTATGCTATAAGGTACAACCTATATCACAAGGATTTTCACAGAAACTGGGGAATCAAACAACTTAGATGAGCTAGACAAAGAAAGGATAATAAGAAACTTTGGGACGTCTATTCTAATGAAAAAAAAGAATAATAAGAATAATAAATATTGTACAACCAAGAGAATCGCTTGACAAAGAAAGGATTCCTTCTAAGGGATGCCTTGCATCTTTATAAAGAGCAAAGGACAAGATTTTATATCATAGTTGTAAACAACTTAAATCTCATCGGATCTCCTAAAGAGAAAACAGAAAAATCTGATCAAGCCTGACTATCAAATATGATATGAAATACCTAGGCAAAATAAAGATTAGTAATGACTAATAGATTTATTATCTAAAAAGATAAAATCCTGTTACATTAAGATTCATACGCCCAGAATGCATTGAAGAAATTACAAGGACCATTGTCATCCAATAAGTACATCTATGTTAGTATGCTCAATGGATGTACATAAAGACCCCTTCCGTTCACTGGAAGAGGGGTATGAAATACTTGGTCTTGAAGTCCCTTATCTAAGTACAATCAGAGCACTCTTGGCTAACTGCACGTGTCCCGATATATCAGTCACAATAAATTCACTAGCCAGATACAGTAAAGCACCTAAATTCATATAATGAGAATTAAGCATCTTATAGGTTTCCTCCAAGGGTCGATAAATTTAGGCTTACATATAAAGAATTATCATCCATGCTTATGTAGATGCAGATTACAAGTCCGACCCCTATAATGAGAAATCACAGTTAGGGTACCCACAGTGGGATGTCCATCAACTACAGATCTGCAAAGAAAACTATGAAGGAAACATCATAGTGTCATTCTAAAATCCTTACCATTCCAGAAACAAACCAATTATGTATTTGATTGCGCCTGGTGGTACATCACATCCCAGTGACGACTGGGACATATACTGGTCTTTTAGAGCTGACAACATAATCTGAAGACCAGGCCACTTTCTTACCTTGCTTTTGATGAGACCACATCTGAGGCGACGAAACAGAGCCCACCTCTCCAAAAATTTTGTTTTTAGCAGTTGCTTAATGATGGTGATATTAGTAATTTTTGTATATTTTCGGAATGTTGTAAATAGGAGTGATGAAAAATGCCTAAAAGATTTGAAAGCCTAAGTGCTGTATAGATCAGGGTGAATTAGAGGGAATTTGTACTCCTTTTCATTAGTTATGGTTCTTTTCCACATGGTTTACCATAGCCAAAGGTTTTAATAATGCAAATCACATCAAATCAGGATCCTGAAGTATCCACCCTTTGTGAGACTTATTGACGTTCAGAATCCTGAAGTATTCATGGGCAGAGTCCACACTTATGGCTGGGTAAGGGGGAGTGTTGTAAACATATAAGATTGTATCTTATCTATAGATAAGATTATATTTATTGTATCTCATCCATGTATGGCTCTTCCTCTTCTATAAATAAAGGTCTAGGGTCTTCCTACAGCGATACGCTTTCATAACAAATCTCATGTTTTGAGGTAGATTTTCTCCCTTAAAATAAAAAAAATTTCCTTCTCTTCTATCAAACACTAACAATGTTTGGTGCCATAGTTTGAATTCTTGAAGAGCTCGTGGATCATGATGAGTTTCTTCATCAAGATGAAACTACTAACGAGCTATTTGGTAAGGAGATCCGAGATATCTTTATCGAATTTTTAAAGAACGGATATCGCATAAGAATATTCGTGCAAAGGTACAACCTTTATTTATCCGTTTTAATTTATGAGTTCTATTGTTTTTTTTTGGATTTTTGTTCTAGGATAAAATTTTATTTGAAATTTACCGCTTCTTCTTTTTTCTAATTTGAATAGAAATTCTAGCCAGATAGACTTTCATGATAGGCATTGACTGTAATTCTGAATGTTCTATTATATGACCATTTAATCAAATTTACCTGATAACATATCATTCCAACCTTAGTAACCATGCTAGGGGTTGATAAATATCAAGGCAATAATGACATCACTGTTGGAACTTATCCAACTAAGTTGGATCTTAATCCAACATTGGGCTTATATGCGATAAATAATTATATGGTGCAACATTGTCATATTAAAGCCTAATGTATAAGTGATCTCATTTATTAAGTTAAGTGGGCTTAAATGAGTCAGGTAGGTTGTGGGCCTTTATGTGTGGTGACTATTGGGTTTCAATTCATTGATGGGCCGAATTAGAAATCCTAGGGCTAAGGAGGCTAGCCCCTATATATGTGCGGACATGATCCCTGGAGTACACAAACAAGTTAGCTGTCTTTTCTACGCCCCGTCGCTAGGAGAGAAACCGGGAGAAAGCCAAAGGATTTCTTCAACGGTTGATTCGTGATGTTCTGGAAGATCATCCGCTTCGTTATCGTCAGGATCTCTTTCAGACTATTAGCGATGGATTCAGGTACGCTTCCGCTAATCAGAGAAGGTAACGCTTTAAGATTCAGCATGCGTAATTTAGATCTGTGTTATTTGGTTTGTACACGCATCTAGATCTTTAGTTTCAACAAGTGGTATCAGAGCCGTCATGCTTGGATCTTAAGATTTTGCTTGCTCGTGAATTCGGATCTGTTAAAAAATTTGATTTTTATCGGTTTTAAGTTTCGGATCTGTTAAAAATTCGTTTTTTATTAGTTTTTAAGTTTCGGATCTGTGAAAAATTGGGTTTTTTGACTGATTTTTTCCTGTTAAAAATTTATTTTTCACAAACCCTAGATCGGGGGCGGCCCACCAGCCGCCGCCCGACACAGCAAAAGAGGGGTGGCTCTGCCGCCCCCGTCGGAAGATCGGCGCCGACGATACCGGCGTCGACACATATCAGAGAGGGGCGGTAAAGCCGCCCCTGTAGGTTACACAGAGGGGAAAGGGGGGGGGCCGGCTTCCAGCCGCCCCCCCCCCTCCGACGGGATCTGGACAAAAGGGGGCAGCTCATGCCGCCCCCGTTAGGTTACATAAGGGGCAAAGACTCGCCGCCCCGGAGAGATTTTTCCGGCAAGGGGGGCCGGTGCCCTGCCGCCCCCTTGCGACACAACACAGGCCCCCCAACGGGGGCCTGCTGTTTTCGATACGGGGAAGGGGGCGGTGGTTGGCCGCCTCCATTCGGCCCCGATAGGCCGGGGAGGGGTCGATGCTCCGCCGCCCCTCCCCTTCGATGGAACCGCAGGCGCCCTCAAGCGCCTGCGAACTTCAGTAAAGGGGCAGCGTTTGCTGCCCTAGTTCAGAGACGGCAGGTGCCCCTGGCGCCTGTGCAATTAGGAAAGGGGAGGCAAACGTCGGCACTATCAGGTTGGATCGGCGCCGCCCCCCCCCCCCCCCATGCCGGTGCCGGAGGAAAGGAAAGGGGGCAGGCGGCGGCCGGCCCCCTAGTTGAGCCAAAAATTCTGCTAGGGTTTCTAACCCTTGCAGACTTTGGGCCAAATTGGGCCCAAACAGATTATTCTTCAAAAAAAAGTTTTATTTTTTTCAGCATATGGGCTTTTAATTTGGGCCTGTTTTGGCCACTTCACAATTTTGGGCTTAAATTTAATATTTTGGTGCATTTGAACCCCATTTTGGGGCTACTCATATTCCTTTTGAAGCCATATTTTGGATATATTAATGCACTGATAATTAGAGCATATAAAAGGCCATCTTGTGTATATTTTCTCATTCGGTTTTGTTTGTGTGTTAAATTAAGTTCATTCCAATTTTAATTCTTTAGGCAAATTCATTTATATATATTTCGAAACGATTGTAATTAAATCAAAACCCCACCAAAGTGGGCTTTATCGTGGCGATTACTCTTATTTCGATATATTAAAGGCTACAGACATACTTTGTATGTAAATTTAGTGCCTAAAATTTTAAAATTATATTCGTGAAAGGAGGAAATAAATGGTTATGTGTTTATATATATTTCCTTCAAGCCCAAACTTGTGTGATACGTTATGTTCGTTCCATTTTACTTATTTTAGGCATTCTTTATTTTATTTATACGTTTCGGAATAATTTTAATTATTACGAGACTCCACCAAAGTGGGCTTTACAGTTAAATTATTATTATTTCGGAATTTAAACGGTTAAATACATACGTTGTATGATCAGTTGCCTGGATGAATTTTAAATGGATCGAAGGAGTAAATAAAAGGCTTTCGTATATATTTACATTTAAGTTCAGTTTCATTTGAATTCAATTTTTGGGAACATTAGATTATATGTTTCAAAATAATTTTAATTATTACGGTATACCACCAAAGTGGGCTCTACAGTTAAATTATTATTATTTCGGAATATAAATGGTTAAATACATACTTTTGTATGATTGGTTGCCCAATATTGAATTTAATTTGGATTGAAGGATGAAATAAAAAGTTTTAATGTATATTTCTCCTCAAAGATAAATTTTGTGTTGATTGTGCAAAATAAATTTAAATTATATATATATATATATATATATATATATATATATATCTATTCTATAAAACAGGGATGTTATCATGGGTTATTGGATAAGAGTTTTTGATAAGAGATGAGAAATTGGGTATATATGAGGGATGTTGTTAAGAGAAATTGGATAAGATAAGAGAAATTGGATAAGATGAGAGAAATTGGATAAGTTAAGAGAAATTGATTTTGAATTTTTAAGTTTGAAACAAAATTTTTGGGGGGAAATTAACTTTTGGGGGGAACAAACATTGGGGTGGGGGGCTTTTGAAAATTTTGAAAACAAAAAAATCCCAAATCTTCAGATGTGTCTTCATCTGCCCTGTCTTCAAAAATCCCAAAAATTTGGGGGGAAACTCTAAATGAAAAAGCAACCCTCATCCTCTCTATTTCTCACTCACCCAACCCTCATCCTCTCCCCTGCCGTTACCCCGACCCCCTCAAGTGTGGTCGTGCAGCCCCTCGCCCCTCGCCCCGCAGCCACCGTCCCGTTGTTCTCGGTGCCGGCTGTCGATGAAGGGTTTGAAACCCTGGATCTGGAGAAGGAAAGGGAAGAAGAAGAAGATAGTGGATTCTATAAAATTGGGGAAATTGGAGATGGAATCGAGAAGGAGAAGTCAGTGAGGAAGCGACTCAATTTGGATGACAGAAGTGAAGCAATTTTGACGAAGAGGAAGAAGAAGAATCCATCCAGGAGAAGAAAAGAACCAAAAGGGTTAGCTCTTTTTCCTTGAAACTTACATACAAAAGGAAAAAAATCTTATTTTTTAGTATAAGGTTATTTTTTGAGGTTGTAAATTTGCTGGTTGATAGAAAAGGATGGCTCAACTGGAGCAAATCCATGCCGAGTCTCAGAAACTGTTACGAGGTAAGTAGGAATCCTCTGTAGAAGTCTCATTTGTTTAACTTGGTTGGATCTAAATAGGTATCTTTATTAAGAGCTTTAAATTGTGGACTTTTCTTAGGCATAATACTGCTTTTGGTATCAGTAAACTGAACACAGGCAAAGGGTAAGAGATGGAAGAGATTGCATCAAATTCTGTAAACAAACTTTGTAATTTGATGAGAACATATGAACTGTCCTTTTGTTTATAAAATTTAATAGATAATTTATTTGTTCTCATGAATCCTATAAACAAAATTTAATAGATGAGTTCGTTGGCTTACAGGACAGAAACTACATGTAGATTTTTTTAAAAAAATTCTGTAGGTTTACAGGACAGAACTACACCTTTTAGTCTGTCTTGGAAAAGTTTGCTTTCTTTAATCATACATCCTTTTTGTAAAGTTTCTTTCCTCAACTATGAGCTTTTTAGCTGATACTAAATGTTAGGCATTCTCTAATATTTAGACCTCACTTGGTTTTCTCTGATATCTGTGTGCTCTTAAAAAAATACTTTAATGAATTGTATAGAACAACTGATAAATGCATTGTTCAAATGTTGGAATTTCTTGGAATTTCTCTGATATCTGTCTATATTTATCTTGGATATCCAAATGTTGATTCATTAAGATAGTTCATGATTCAATTATTGATTCAATTATTCAGCACAAATCAGTTGAATTTCTTCCCCTAACAAGTCTTTATGTTTTCTCTATGTTCTGCAAATTGTAGATTGTTGATAAGAAAAATATCGAAGGTCCTCCGATATCTCAGAAGTGGGGATCATAGTCATGTGTCCAATCTACTAGGTCTTGAATCCATGCCCATTGTCCAGTATAATAAGCATAGCAAGCCTTCACCAGTGTCAGACTTCGGTAGCAACCGATATGAAGTTTATGAATCGAATGACTTAAGACCCCAGAAGCTCCAGAGGACAGTCCTTGGAGAGACAGAAATAACACGTTGATTCATATTTCTAAGTCTTGCAGTAGAAGACGAGGAGGCAACACCAGCAAAAGCTTTCTTCAACTATAAAAAGCCTGAGGCTTCTATCGAAGAGGAGCATTGCTCGATTGATGGAGGCTGTGACTAAGATATTGGAACCTGGATTACAGTCCTGGTGGAATCATGCCAAATGTGTTCACACCTATGTGGCTGATGAAAAAGTAACAATTGCATCTTCATGAAAAAGAGAAATTTTTTAGGGGCCCTGAAATTAACATGAATGCAATTCAGCCCAAAATGTATTTGTTTGGTGCAAGCATCATAATAAAGCCAACTGCAATGGTTAAAAAAGGCTCTAGAGGTGGTGGATTGCTAGGTAAATCACCGAGGATACATTATCAATAGTTAACAAAAAACCAAGCATTACTCAATGTTCTGCCAAGTTCTATTCTTTGATCTCATCCGCTGTTTTTAATTTTTTTTTGTATCTCAGGTAACAAAAACCATTACTCATCAGTGAGGATGCATTCTTATCTGCAAGCTTAAATTTTATCCATTGATATATTGTCAAAGAACAAGCTTAATTTTAAATAATGATAACGTGTCCTCATTGTTATGCTAAGTTCTATTCTTTGATCTATTCTTTGATGAATATTCTTTGATGTATCAAGATTTTTCAATAATAACAGGAGATAACTGCTAATGACATTTTAAATTTTAAGTTCTATTCTTTAATGTATCAAGTTCTCATGTGCAAGCTTCATCTTCTTTGATGTATTTTTGCAAGCTTTGTTGTATCAACGAATATTCTTTGATGTATCAAGTTCTATTCTTTGATGCCAACTAATATGTGCCAATACAAAACCTATTCTTTGATGTATCAAGTTTGTGAGTGATTTTAAGTTTTCTCATATATGTCCTGGAACCAATTACAAAACCAACATACATTTTAAGTATTCTCATATATGTTTTCTCACATAGTCCATTCTGCCAATACAAAACCAACTTGATGTCCTGGAATCAATTATTACATTTTAAGTTTTCAATTACACCATCATGTTATTCTCATATTGTTAAAAAATATCTTTTGGGGGGGATTGCCCTCTTCAAAGTTTTGGACGATGGAAAGCTCTGCATAGTTTTTTTAATTGTTCAATGTACATCCAGACTGGACTCTGTAAGTTTTTTCAATTTTACATGAATAAAGTTAATTATATGTAAAATGAATGACTTAAAGAATGCCTACCTCCAGGAGCTTGCAGGAATCATCAAGCTTTCAGTTTTACTCAACGTTCATTTTATTAGTTATTAGTCAAGCTTGATGATTCCTGCAAGCTCCTGGAGGTAGGGATTATTTAAGTCAAAAATAGCTTACATGTGAAAATGATAAATAGTCTACAGGGATTATTTTACTTTCTATTGTCTACTGGGATTTTACTCAACAGTTTAAAGTTTACATTCATTTTACTTTCTACGGTTTACTGTCCAATAAACTAACTATCTCACATGTCTATTGTTGAGTAAAAAAATGAATATAAATGAATGTCTACTGGGACTGTCTACTGTAAAAAAAATTCAACAGTAAATATTTTACATTCCAAAAAATTTACATTCCCAAATGAAAATTGGTAATATGTTGATTAGTAGTTTTATTAGCTGTCAAAAAGTTACAAACATAATTTATGTTGTTTTGTAGGTTAAGTTTTCTGGTTCTCACTCCAATAACGGTATAATAAGCTCAGTTGGACGGTCGTTGTTTTCCCGGTCAGAATGGGGACTGTAAGATTATTAGTTAGCATTTTATTTTTTATTTTATTGGCACTTTGATACTTTATTTTTAATGTTTTGCATATGAGATCTATAGTTTTGAAATTTGGGGTTCCATATTGCAGCACATGACGTAATGAGAACAACGGATTTGGGAAGTGCGATGGAAGTGATCTTGCGTAAGCTTGGAGGATGCGGGCGAAACGGATACATAACGAAATCGATAGGATCTTCTTTATCGTATATATCTTAATGTTTGAAAGTTTTGGTTTTACTATTATTGGCAGATCATTTGTCGATAGCACGGAAGAAATCTTTGCAACGATTCCTTCAGAAGGGTAAGTGGTGGTAAGAATCGGTGCCTTCATTATATGTTATTTATATTCCTCTTATTTTCACAGTTATTTTGGAATATTAAATACAAATAAATAGCATAGTATATAAAACACCAGTATCTATCATACATTTGAGGGATATGAGCTTCTTAGTTTGTCTTTAATTACAAAATATTTTTCTTGCTTTTGATATAACAAACTTATATTGAATAAGCTATGGCTTGAAGACATGAGGGTAAAAACTCATTTTGTCTGTACATTTTGTAGGAAAAGATATGTAACATACTTATTTTTGTGATCTAATAATGCTCGCTCACATGCATATGCCTCTTAATACAATCCCTTGAATAAGTTATGGCATTCTGGATCTAAAGCTTAAAAAGGATAGTGCTTATAACGTTTAATGGTTGAAATTGAATGCATTTTTTACCAAGCCGTACATCTTTAATGACTATTTGGAGAAAAATTTTATATTGGGCTCATGAAAGCATGTTGTATTTGTTCGGATAGTTTTTTATGTGTGTTTCATAAGAGCTCAGATAAATGTTAATATGATAAAGCAATTTGATGCAAAGATATATGTTATTATGAAAAATGAAGTTCAATTTAAAAGTGAAAATTGCAAATAAAAAATTAAATTTGAGGCAGAGATATATGTTTTTAAGAAAGATGATGGTGGTCTCCACCCTACATTCTTCTCAAATTACATGCCTCAATTCTACATGCCACAATTTTTTGTCAATGCAAAAGTAAGGGGGTTGTGATGTGTGTAAATCACATTCAATGCTATTCTATGAGATGTATTGGGTGGTTGAATTGGTTCTTGAATGGAAATTTATATTTGAGAGAATGTGCTATATAATTAAAACTACTTTTATCTCCTGTTTTTTATTTGTAATGAGATATAGACTGATCGCTAATCACTAACCATGGGCCCCGGTGAGCTAAAAACTAATTAATTTCTGGATTCATCAATCTGTAACATCATTACTGTATATTAATTTCTCATTAATGTATTTTTTTAAAATTCTCACTGGTTCTGAACTTGGTGTGGGTTGGGTCTGTTCAATTTTCAAGTGGTTGCGTTGGAATTTTTGTGAATTTTCTTATGGGGTAATGTGTTATTATTAATTATTGTTAGCTTAAATTAGCTTGAATACTATGCTCTTTTCAAGGAATTAATGGAACTGTCAACTTTGAAGTAAAGACTTAATTTAGTATATAAGGTGTTTAAGCTAAATTACCAGTTTGTTGTGTTTACTATGGCAGGTTTCAGGGCTCCTTCCCTCTAAGGGCTTCCAAGTAAATTACGGTTTAAAGATGCCCATTTTTTTTCTTTTTTCCCACTATAAATTGCAGTTCCAATGTTTCTTTCTCAGAATCTCATCTTCAGGTTTCTTCAGAGTTTAAGTATTTTTATGTCAATTGATCTTCAGGTTCTAAAGTTTTTCTTTATGCAAAAAGCTTGCATCCAGATTTGGCTATTCGAGTAGAATGATTTGAGGATTGAAGGACTCAATATTGTAAGTAACAAGTTAAGTTTTGTTTTCTACAGCATGTTGAATTCTGTATTGGTTTTCTTTTTTATGTTCCTATATTTTTTATGAGTTGCATTTGTCTTCTTTTTTATTTTCATCATTTTAGTAGGCAGTTGTCATGTGTTTTAGTATGTAAATTGAAATTTTTATTGTCCATAACGAAATTGTAACTTCCTTTATAATTATATGGAAGGATATTCGCATTAACAACAACACAGTTTGTAGGGTGAAATTCCACAATCATTAACATTCATCAGCGCAATAATCTGAAAGTTGCTTTCTTTACATCATGCAGTAGAATACACCCGGTTCCTTTCTATATGGATTAAACATTGCTAATAAATATGCATGGATCTGTCGAACAACAGTTTGTTAGGATCACGAAAGGGCTGTGATTCCTGAAAAATGTATATACCTCATCAAAACTGTTGATATCATTATTTAACATAGGCCTTGCATTGTGTTCTTGATGTCTTTCTTGATGTCTAATATCGATGCATCAGGTGCAATACTTTTGATTTTGGTTACATCATGGAAAAGAGCTTTCTGGAACAATACAAATCTTGAGTATTTTCCTGAAACATTAGGCGGTAATATTTCGTTTGAAATGAGACTTTTTGTTGAAGATGAATGATTGTGAGAATGCTAATCTTGCATATTCCATTGCCACAACACTTCTAAACCATTTTCCTAAAGGTAGGATCAGTTGGGGAAACTATTGTGATATGGTATGTTATGTTCTGGTGTTGCTTTATTGTATTTCTGAATGTATTTCTGAATGTTCCATGAGAGCTAAGCTAATTATTATTATCTTTACAGATCTATTAAGAAACTCATGACCAAATATGGCCAGAATATGCTGTGAATTGCTTCTTTCAAGGCATTAAATATGGTGTCTCAAACTCCAGGAGTCATTTAGCTCGGGTTCTCTACCTTCTTAGCTTTGATACACCAAATGAACCTGTGGGAAAATCATTTGATAAATATTTAGACCAGATACCTCACTGGGTCTGGCTTTGTTATATACCTCAGCTTCTTCTCTCTTTGCAAAGAAATGAAGCACATCATTGCAAGCTAAAAATATGGATGATATCTTAGCATCTTATTGATGTAGGAATAATTTCCTTATTTCAATAAGACATGTCCACCCTTTGGAAATTCAACCATATGATCTTACAAAATTTACCATTAATTAATTATTTAATGGAGGAATGTCATTGTGAATTGAGGATTAGGTTGTGTATTCAATTGGGAAAATACCATTAAACTGAGTCAATAAAAAATTTAAATTTTTTAAACAACAAATTGTGAGTTCATGATATCTCCATTCAATTGAGATGTTACTCGAGAAGTGGTATTGGAGTTATAATAGTACATATGTGTTCGAGGTGTCCTTTAATAATGATATGCAAACATTACTTTCACCTTATTGACTTCGCAAACTGATAACCAGGGTGAATGATCATACTAGCATGCAGTTAAAAAACATATGCTGAAATAACAGCAACAACGATGGCAACGAGATTAGATGCATACATAAGTTGCTTGGTATTGAATTAGACTAACTCCAGTATACATAACATGGATCCTTCTATCCAACTAGGAGTTGATATCCAAAATAACTACCCACTTCTTTTTAATTTTGACGGTAAGTTGAACTTCTATTGCTCATCCTCTATTGCTCATAACCCGTGTTTTGTTTACCTAACTTTCAATATAAACATTGTTATCAAATTGCTTATAACAGGTGTTTCAGTTTCAGTTGCAAGAACACACTCCATAATAAAATACAGTTAAACAAAAATAATAGTTAAACAAAAAAACTGTGAAACACCCGTGCCAATTTCTTATAACAGGTACATATAGAATTTTTTTTAATAACAGGAGTAGAAGTTCAAAAAATTTATAACTACTGAAACACCCGTGCCAATTTTTATATTTATATTGAAAGTTAAACAAAAAATTTGATAACAAATGTAAAAAAGTATGCGTGAATTTTTTGGTTCTTTGTGTTTATAATGAATTTTCAATAGATTTGTTCTGTAAAACCATGTGTTATCAAATTTTTGTTCACATTTCTGTAAATCCATGTGTTATCTTTGTGTTTAAAATTGTTATCAATTTTTTTGTTCTGTAAATCCATATGTTATCAAATCCATGTGCACATGTGTTATCAAATCCATGTGTTATCTTTGTGTTTAAATTTGTTATCAAATTTTTTGTTCTGTAAATCCATGTGTTATCAAATCCATGGTACATATAGAAATGCAAGTCAAATCCATGTGTTAAACTTTAGAAGAGTTCTTATGCATGATTAATATCAAATGCAAGGCTATTTTCATATCTTTGATATCATGTAACATTGCTGCACCTGCCAGAACAAGCTGCATATATGCAGGTTTACTATAAATTGAAGTCCGGTTTTGTTTAACATATCCTTAACATATGACTACTATCCATTGTAGTTTTACTTGATTTCTTATTTTTTAACATTTGAGAATCTTGAATATTTGTAAGTAAAGATTTCCATAAGATTTCTATTTATTTGATTTTATTTCCAAAATTTTAAACTATTTGTTTTTGTGGACTATGATAATAGACTCAACAGTAATAGTCTCTCGGGTGCATTTTCACTGTCTCTTGCAAACATAACCCCGCTTGCTTCTATGTGAGTTCCCAAGCTCTCTCTATCTCTCCCTATCTCTTCCTAAGTGAGTGACCGTTCTCTTTGTGTAATAAATCAAAAACTGAATGAAGCTAAAGAGTCTTCTATTTCTTTTAATTCTTTTCATTCTTTCATGGACATATCCTATAATAATTTGAGTGGACCAGTGCCCAGATTTCCACATACGACATTCAAGTAAGGGCTACAAGATCTTTGGTTTGCTTTTAGTCATGTTTGTTTATTGATCAAGTTAGAGGAGATATGAGATTTGGATGAGTGATTTATGAATTGATCATTCAATGCTTTTAACTAGGAAACTACTTTTAGAAACTAAATTATCGCATCTGATGTTTTTCTCCAGCCATGAAGCAACTAATATAAAGCTCTAATTAAAATTTCAGCAGTGATATTAATAAATCAAGTTTAACTATTCGAACAATTTATCATGATTGCAGTGATTTGTGTTTGTGGGAAATGGGTATAAAGATGATGAAGATGCCATATTGTATTGAGTTGCATAAGGTAATAAATTGCATGAAATGACACTGCATTAATCATCTTCACATGCCTGTGTTGATATATAAGTTTGCATATGAGCATCGTCATTCTCTTTTCCGGAAAGTCTATTTCATTTTTTCTTCCATCCAGTTAGGTAGAATGGTTGGCCAACTGGTTGGCCTTACTCTTCATAGGTAACATGTGGATGCGCAGCTGGTGTTGTTGTTGCCTTTAGAGCTCCAGTTAGAGGCATGCTCTTTGCTTTAGAAGAAGTTACATCATGGTGAGAAAGCTCAATATATGCTTTTTTTTAAAAAAAATTTAGCCTGAATATTTTTTAATAATGCATTTTTTGCCAGCAGGGCCATGCAAACGGACTTATGGGCAAATCTGGAATGAACTTTTGGAGCACCATCTTTTGCCCAGAAGATACCATGCTTGGTATTCATGGAGCAGTACCCGAAGTGGGGATGAAGATGATGATGGCATGTCCCTCCCATTATGTTATGTTAACTTAGTTGGATGTATGTTTCATGCTATTGTTGTTGATAATGGATGTATGCTAGCAGTGCAAGAAATTTCCTGCGTTGGAAGCACAATTCATAGTTTTTTGTGATTATTTAAGTTTTGATCACTTAGAAATTGATCCACACATATTATTTAGGTATTGATCATTTGTTTTAAAATTGTATAAAGTAGGAATTTAATTGAAATACAGAGCGAGTCAGAAAATGTGGTGCTGATATGTGTTGTGTATGGGCAGTTTCTTCATGTTGGTAAGTGATGAAAAAATGTGGGTTGAAATGTTTCTGCATGAAGTGAGAAGATTAAATGTGGTAAAATGAGTAATGAAATGTTGGTTGAAATGTGATGAATTGTATGATGAACTGTGTAATGAAATGAGCAGATGAAATGGTTTGAAATATGGTGAACTATATGTTGAAATGTCTCTAGGCTATCCACAGGCTATATATATTGCTAAAGGCTATATTTGGTGAAATGTTGTCTGAAATGTGGTGAAAGAAACAATGAACCTCTTCTGGCTACAAGATATATACGGCTCTAAAGAGCAATATAATAGTAAGCAATCAAAGAGAGAGCAGTAAAACATCCCCTAATGAGCAATGCACCTATTTATGAACCAATTGAGCAATCCAACAGATATTGGCATCAAACAGATATCAAAAGATCAAGCATCGATACATTCATATAGAGAAATACAAACACATGCATTGCATTTCATATACATACTCATACATATACTTATTCATACATGAAAACAAATACAACTTTAAGTGATGAAGTCTACAAGGAATTGCAATTGCGGTAGCCCAACACACTTATATCCTTGAGCGACATGGACAAATCTTCTCAAGACACACTTGGCTATCAGCACAATCAACTCATACTTCAATGGCAAAGGCCGAAGGCGTCCGTGCCAAAGGCTCTCGCTAATTTGTTGTTCTGTGTCGAAGGTGCTCGCCGAATTTGTTGTTATATGCCGAATTTGTTGTTACACTCCGAAGGCGCCCACGTCGAATTTGTTGTTCTGTGTCGAAGGCACCTGGGCCAAATTTGTTGTTCCGCGCCGAAAACGCCCGTGTCGTTAAATATTTTTACGCAAATTTGTTGTTCTTTTAAATTTTGGCTGTGAAAATAATTTTTTGGGAAACAAAGATTCCGCGTGGAAAAATCTTAAATGAACCGTGCCCTCTTTGTTGTTCTTATAAAAGAGGGATGTTATCAAGAGAATTTGGATAAGAGAATTTGGACATGAGAAATTGGATAAGAGAATTTGGATAAGAGAAAAGATAAGAGATGAGATTTTGAGGGATAAGAGAGGAGGTCGGAAATTTTGCATATACAACCCCGGTTTTTGCATTTTTGCCCCTGGACCCTCCCCACACACCCACCCCCACTTTTTTTTCTCCCCCCTTTCCGACCATTTTTTTTCCAGTCTTTTGAAGATTTTGATTCTTATCCTACTAGGACAAAGCTTTGTCATACGTGGCAAGTTTGTCCTCGGTGGCAATGACAATTTTGGGGGGACTTAAATTTTGGGGGAAACTTGAAATTTTGTGGAAAAACTTGAAATTTGGGGGGAACTTGAAATTTGGGGGGAAAAAAACTCAGCCATTAAATAAACCGTGCCCTATGGGCACGGGTAATGACTAGTATATATATATATATCGGTATATAACAAGTTACCTTCATACCTTGTTATGAAAATTCAGTTTGCCTAAATTTAGATTTAAATTAAAACACAAAATTCAAGTGTCTTCTTCGGGAGCAAATAAAAGGGTTTAACATATATTTCTCCTCAAGGATAAGTTTAAAAGGCCTTAGGGAATTTTTTTTTTGTGCACTAACCATCAAGCAAATGGCCTCAAGGAAATTTGACACATTTTAAAGTTATATATAAAATGGGATAGGGTGTATATTTATATATATAACTTTCTATGTATATTCATATACACGTTAGTACACCTATATACCCCATTTTGAAGAAGAAAATTTGTTTTGAAGTTATAGATTTTATTTAACTCAATATAAATGATTAGAATGGTGGAATAAAATGTTCTTATATATATTTCCACTTAGTGTAATCATTTTGTGTTAAATTCAGTTTAGTTTCAAATTCAATTTTTGGCACAATTAATTGTATATTTCGAATATAGATTGATTGGATCATCAACTCACCAAAGTGGGTTTTCTTGTGAAAATTAGTTTTAATCTCGAAATGTAACAAGTTAAATACATACTTTTCTATGAAAATTTTGGTTGCCTTAAATTTGATTTTGAATAAAAGTGGACTTGAATATCTCCACTTAAAGTATAAATTCATGTATTAAATTGCGACATAGATTCAAATTTTGCAAAGGTATATATTTTTGAGATGAATTCGTGCAATCATCATCTCGCCAAAGTGGGCTCTGTTGTTTTGCATTATTTCATTTCATAAATATAAAAAGAATTTAATGTGCCAATGATTTTCGTAAGAATGCTTAATCGGCCCAAAGGAAGATCGTTCTATACAATTTCATGCGCACCTTTGGCAATAGACAAAGTGATGATTAGTGAGATCAATACATGCAAATTTAATTCGGCACAAAGGAAGTTTTATTTTTGGCATGTTATTATTGTCATTGTCTGATTGCTACAACAAGATGTCAATGAATAGTCAATAGATTATAAAAAGATAAATATTGGCTAATGGGGGATGTCTTGAGATGGGAAAATGGCATTAATTTGAATTTGGTGTTGTTTTGTTTAGTACTCATATGAACATGTTAAAATTGTTTACTTGTTCTCTTTTTTCAACTATTATTCCTGAAAATTTTTCTGCCAACCTCAAATCTATTCCAGTACTTAATGGCACTAACTTCAAGGCATGGAAGGAGAATCTTTTGATAATCCTCGGAGTCATGGATCTTGATCTGGCATTAAGGACGCAAAATCCTCCACCACTCACTAAAGAGAGTACCTCTGTTTCACAGAGGGAGATGGAAGAGTGGAAGAGATCAAATTACATGTGTCTAATGCTTATGAAGAATGCCATTCCAGAAAATCTCAGGGGCACTATTTCAGATAAAATTACTACAGCTAAAGGATTCCTTTCTGATATAGAAAATAGATTTGTCAAGAATAAAAGGGATGAAATTGGTACACTCTTGACAATTCTAAATTCAATGAGGTATAAGAGTACGGGAAACATTAGGGAGCACATATTGAAGATGTCTAATATTGCTTCAAGGTTGAAAGCACTAGAGCTAGACCTCTCTGAGGCTCTGCTAGTGCATTTTGTTTTGATATCTCTTCCATCACAGTTCAACCAGTTTAAGATGAGCTACAATCTGAAGGATGAGACTTGGTCTCTGGATGAGCTCATCTCGCACTGTGTCCAGGAAGAGAACAGGCTTGAGCAAGGAAGACAGAAAGTGATCATATGATCTCTACCACTAAAGATAAGGAAGGCATGCTGCGAAATTTGGTTTAATTCTAAGTTAATTTCTTTTCCTGCAAACTTTGGTACTTATAAACACATGATGGAAAGATCCTAGTTTAACCATTCACATCATTGTGTCTATGCAGGATTGCCTAAGATGCCAAGAGCCAAATGATGGTGAAAAATACATCTATATGGGCAATGGCAAGATGGTTCAAGTAGAAGAAAATTAAATTTAGATTATTTCTTTTAAATGCTAGATTGTATTTGAACTTTATGAGACTATTATGTACTGTTTTAACAGAATTTGGATTTCTATTTCTATTTTGAACAAATTCGGTTATCATTGTTCAATTATGAATGGAAAATTTGGTTGTCTCATGATTCAAAATCAGTTTATTCTGGTTCTTTAAAAGTTCATTATAATATTCATTTATTTGGAAATGTTGCTTCATCTATAGAATTCCTGCATTTAAGTACATGTGTTGTAATGGAAGAATTAACAATTTAGAATTTCAGTTATTTTTGACTGCAGCATATATCCTTAATAATGTTTCAACAAATGAATCACTTGCATGTTTGGAGATGTCCAACTAAGGTAAGGCTTTATAAGCCTAATAAATAAATATGACATAATGCTAATGATGTTCTAGTTTTGTTGAATAGTTTAAAAGTTGATATTATTTCGTATGATTTTACATAATCCCACTATTAAGTTAATTTACGAATTAGGAAATGCACACCTATTTGAGGATGCTGAGTTTGAGGGGGGAAATTTAGTTAGTGACATTATTCTTGAAGAGGATTATATCCCTACAGGTGTTGTTGGCATTCAGGATGGTATTCCTGACATTGTTCAAGACAATAAATTCAAGATAATGTTTCAATTCCTCCCATTCGGAAAATTGTTCATAAGGACAAACTCTAGAACCGCAAAGCACTAATTGCCATTCAGAAAATTCATTAAAGAGATGAAAAGTACATTTTTGAAATATTACATTGTAATTCTCAAGAGCATATGGTTGACATTAGGATGATGGAAGTGTAATGCCCTGCTAAGCTACTGCACAAGTACTAGAGGGGGGTGAATAGTACTTTAAAATAATTAAGAGGATAATTCCTAATTATCTTGCAAACTCTACCAAACAATGTGGAAATGCGGAAATGTAAATGTTAGACAACAAAGAAGACAATCGCAAACAAGCAAATTAACGGGTTCGGATCCACCCAAGTCTCCCCGACTTGTTCCCGGTGATCCTACGTCCCAACCACCCGGATCCCCTCCGGATACTTGAGTTAGAAACCCTAACTCAAGATTTGCACTATGAAATACTTGTGAAAAACCTTCACAAAGTCAAATCATACACAAAAGAAATTGTGACTCCCACAACCCGGGATCACAAACAAACTCTCACAACCGAGAGTGAATCACTTACAATATCAAAGTAAATTGAAATAGAAAGTCTTACCGACAAAATCCTATGCCTTGAGTAAACTTACGATTTAGGGCAAAACAGATTTTGGGGAAGATGAGGAGGCACCAAACCCTAGCTCCAAGTAGATGACCAGTAATGGAGTCCTAGGTGGATGTTGGTGACCTAGAATCAAGCACTTGGCTTGGAAGGCTCACAATCAATGAATCTCTCTTTTGAAATAAGAGTGAGGGAGAGATTCAAGATTGGAAATGAATGAGCTTTGAATGAGATTGAATCCTTTCTCTTTGATCTCTAAACTTCTCTTAATATTAGCCTTGAGTGCAATGAATGCAGCACACCAAGTATTTATAGGTTAGAGGAAAAGAGAGAGAGAAAAACGTTTCAATTAAAGCTCCAACGGCTCTATTCTGAACCAAACTAGTCGGTCAAAGAACAACCACTGACCGACTAGTTCATCAACTAGTCAGTCGGTCAAACAGCATGAACCGACTAAGAGGTGAACAGTGAATAGATGAAGTTTCAGACTTAAAAAACTAGTCGGTCCAAGAAGACTTGCCAACCGACTAGTTTCACAACTAGTCGGTCGGTGAGTGAACTTAGACCTACTAAGAGATAAAACAAATAGTCTAAGTACAAATTGATTTAGTCGGTCCAAGAACAAATGTTGACCGACTAAGTCATCAACTAGTCGGTCGCCAAATGTATATAGACCGACTAACGATAAACAGTAACTTGGCATGTACATGGAAAGCTCAACTAGTCGGTCTAAGAAGCATCACTGACCGATTAGTTCACCAAGTAGTCGGTCGGTGAGTCAACGTAGACCGACTAACTGTAAACAGTAAATAGCTTAGAATTGAGAAGGCAAACTAGTCGGTCCAAGAAGCATTGCCGACCGACTAGATCACCATCTAGTCGGTTGGTTCTTCTTCTTGAACCAACTAACATGCACAAGAAGTCCCGAATCGAAGCGCGATGCTTCGGGAAAGTTCGTATGGACTTCTACTAAGATCCTAGCTCTAAGATAGGAGCGTTATGAAGATTAAAACGTAAGACCTACTCAAGGCTTAACATTCTACGGAACGAAGCTAAAAGACTATAAATAAAACTTGACGAACCGTCTTCGAAAGCTTCGCTCTGAATCTTCATGACTTCTAAAATGGTCCATAAGCTTCAACAAAGCTTTAGGAATACGATCACGTGCTTTGAGAAGTCTCGAGACGTTGCTTTAGATGTTCATATGAGTTTGGCGACGATCTCCATAACTGCGCTCACAAAGAGTTAGTTCACGATATATTTATGTTTGTTCATCATCCAAAACCAAATCCGGGGAGTCCAATATCCAACTTTCTCCCCTTTTTTGGTGATGACAAACCAACATAAATAATAATCAAAAATAATGATTCAAATGAAATTTACTTACTCCCCCTGCATTGATGACACGTTAATTCCAAAATGAATAATAATAATACGCATCAAGCAGACGAGTAAGATATAAAATGTGAATCAAAATATTGAAATATCGGAGTTGAAATCCATTTTTATATCTTAACTCCCCCTGAATCTAACATATCAAATTAGATTCTTGGAAACATGCTTTAAATTATCATTTTGCTCATCGTCATTATTATATCTCTCCCCCTTTGGCATTAGCAAAAAGAGTGGGAGGAGATCAACGACAACAACAATGGCCAAAAAGAAAAGCACGGGAGTCGTAGAATACGACCACGGTCCAAATGACACCATAGCAAAATACGAATTAAATCAAAGCGTGTCAATGAGACCAAAGTCGAAAATAGTTAAATAAAATCATCAAAAACTCAAATCAATTTTACAAATTGAGTTATGGAATATACTCTCCAATATCAACATTCTTGGTTAATTTAGTGCATGGAAAACAATTCTATGTTTCCATAGAAATAATTTCTATTTAACCAAGTTATTATCGTCGAGCGACGAAATCAAACATCAGAGACACAAAAGAAATATAATGTGCACAAGAGAATGTAATAGTCAAAATCGATATATATATATATATATATATATATGAAGCAAGGGTACAACAAAATGATACATCCGTCAACATACATATAAGCGATTCAACGATCAAAGCACAAAATACAACATGTCACACAGCTGATATCAGAGAATCACATACATACAGAAATATCACAACATCATCAGAGATACATCAAAATACATCATGAAAATATAAAAAAATCATAACCACCCTATATCCTACCCAACTCTCTCACAACTAGATCTATCATCCAAAGTGCATCGGGAGAGTCTTCCAAAGAAGCTCAGGAGGCAGCGGGAGGATCTGCAGCAGCAGCAGGCTCTGCAGGCGAGGAGGTGGTCACGGGATCAGCAGAAGTGTCCATGGGAGCGACGGGAGTGGCCTCGGGAGCACCAGAAGTAGTATCCACCACAGGTATGGTGGCAACAGGCGTGCTCTCGGGGTCACCGGCAGACGAAGCAGCAGCACCAGATGTGTCCTCAGGGGTACGAGCAGCAGCAGCACGAGCAAGCTCCTCGATCTCATCCTCATCCAACTCATCCTCGTCAGAGACTGACAGTGGGATCTCAATCCCCAAGTGAGAAGCGATACGAGCGAGAATCTCCTCAGTGCGAGCATACCGAGACTTCACACGTTTCAACGAACGTGCGAGGTCAGCAAGAGTAGGAGAGGGAGCAGCTGAGACTGTAGCAGAGGCAGGGGCTGAAACAGACGGGATCGTCCTCTGAACGTGACGAAGCGCCGCAAGAGACTTCTTGACGACCGTCGCATTCAGAGGGGGACCGAGGGGACGCTCATCATCAGGTGGCAGGGGGACACGAAAGTGGCGAAAGACAAGTGTCAGAAGGCACGGATATGGGATATGAGCAGACTTCGTGGACTTTCGAATACACTCGAAAGAATCCATCTTATCGAGAATGATCCTAGCCCAGTTAATCTCATCCCCATGAAGATGGCGTAAATGAGTTTCAGGAAAGGTTGGGATGGCAAGGAAGAGGAGCCGTACTTTGGGAGGAGGCACGACTTCAGAATCAGGTTAAGGACCCAGCCATTCAGCTTGAAAGACTTAGATGGCACGCCAATCATGGCAGGATGGATCACGTGGAAAATCTCTGAAAGCATGACCTAGTCAAGGGAAGAGATGTCATCGACGGAGATATCGGAAGGGAGGAGGCCAGACGACGAGCAACCAATCAACTCCCCTAAGATTTCTGCCGTGAGGACAATCGGTGTCCCCAAGACAGTCGTCTCAATGGAGTGGGTCTCGTCGTACTGACCCCGGACACGGTTCACGTAAAACAGCTTGACTAGGAGAGGGTATGGGTGTGGATTCGCCTTAGGGTCATATCGAAGATAATCGATAAGACCGCTAGACGACAGAAGATCAGCAAGGCATGGGAAGTCTGAAAACTGTACGAAATGCTCCAACAGCAGCGGACAGTGTTCGATACGGTTATATGCCGCGAGACACAACGGGTCATCGCGACATAAAGAGATATCGACACCGCCAACTGGCATCGGACCCTTTCCCTTAGGCTGACGTGTGGAAGAACGGGGTGGAGGAGTCGGATCCCGAGCGGCGTGCTCGGTTTCCAGGATATATTTCGTGTCAGAATCGGATGGAGGTGTAGGGGCACGGAATGAAGCTGGTGAAACGGGTTGCTTCCTAGGCTTGGGTTGAGATCGGGGTTTTGTGGTCGCCGTCCTCTTCTTCTTAAGACGAGGCGACGACGACGATGGATGGGTGGATTTTGAACGGCGTTTGGGTTGCGAGGGTTCCCTAGGGGGTGACTCTACGGTCATAGGGGACAGGCGAGCGGGATCGATCGGGATACGTGTTCGTGCCATAAGCACGACAAGACACGCACGAATCAACATGAAATCTAGGTCGAAACCTATTCAAACCCTAAACCGAAACCCTAAGTGCAGAAATCGATTGAAAGATGGACCTAGATGGAAACCCTAGCAGCCGAGAGAGAGAGAGAGAGTAGAAGTTACCCTAGGTCGGATCGACGGCAGACTAAGCTGAGATGGCCGGAAAAGTGATCGGAATCGACGGAGGGAGAGGAAGCTCGGGGGGTTTTTGGCTGAGAGAGAAAATTTCGATCGACTTAAGAGAGATTAAGTCGGTTGGGGGCTTAATAAATCGATTGGAAGTCGAAAAGACCAAGCAGTCCCCGTCGCAATTAGTCGGTCACAGTTCAAGCACTGACCGACTAGATGATGATCTAGTCGGTCGGTCAATGAGCTTGAACCGACTAATTGCAAACAGTAACTGAAGCCAAAAAAATCCGACAAGAATTAGTCGGTCTAAGCTCATTCACTGACCGACTAGAACTGAATCTAGTCGGTCGACCAATGAACTTGGACAGACTAAGAGAGTCCAAAAATTTTAGAATTAGAAATTTTGAGTTCTCTCCTAATCGCACTTGGACGAAACATCGAAATACTCTCACTAATCATTATACTACCCCATTAAACATCAAAAATCTGAAATTTGACGTTTATGAACAAATCGAGCGAAAATTCCGAAAATTCAACAAAAATCCAGAAAATTCCAATAAATCTAGCATGTGCAAATATAACGAAATTGAATAGCATGCAAGATTATTGAACAAAATATGAATCCTAAATCTCGGATTCACCCATAATCCCCAATTCTCGACGTAACCGCACAAAGGAGTCTTCCTTTAGGGGTTTCGTGAAAATATCGGCGATTTGCTTCTGGTTTTCAACGTACACTAAAATGATGTCCTTATTAGCAACATGATCATCTAAGAAATGGTGTCGGATATCTATGTGTTTAGAACGGGATTGGTGTACCGGATTCTTAGAGAGACATATTGCACTTTGGTTGTCCACCATGATAGGGCAAGTATCACAGTTTATACCAAAGTCTTTAATTGTGTGTCTCATCCAAAGAACCTGAGCACACGCGGCACCGGCGGCAATGTATTCCGCTTTGGTGGTTGAAAGTGATACGGAATTCTGCTTCTTGGAAAACCAAGAGACACGAGAATTTCCTATAAAATGGCAAGTGCCACTAGAACTTTTCCTGTCGGATTTGCATCCCGCATAATCTACGTCACTATATGAGATTAACTCATATGTGCTAGATTTTGGATAAAGTAATCCAAAATCAAGTGTGTAACTTAGATAACGGAAAATACGTTTTACCGCTACTAAGTGAGATTCCTTAGGTTGAGACTAATAACGAGCACATACACATACGGAAAACATTATATCGGGCCTACTTGCGGTAAGATATAGTAAACTACCTATCATACCTCGATATAGACGAATGTCTACATCTTTACCGCCCGCATCCTTATCAAGATGTGTAGTCGAGCTCATCGGAGTCTTCTTCCCGGAGGCATTCTCCATTCCAAATCGCTTTAGCAACTCCACCGTGTACTTCGTTTGGTGGATGAAGATTGCATCGTTCATTTGTCGAATTTGGAGACCTAAGAAATATTTGAGCTCACCCATGTGGCTCATCTCAAATTGATACTTCATCACATTAGAAAACTCTTCGCAAAGAGCAAAGTTAGTAGCACCGAAAATGATATCATCAACATAAATTTGAACTAAAATTATATCATTATTCGAATACTAAACAAATAATGTAGAATCAACTTCCCCCATTTTAAAACCTAAATCCAAAAGGAAATTCTTTAGACGGTCATACCAAGCTCGAGGAGCTTGTCTCAAACCGTAAAGTGCTTTCTTAAGTTTGAAAACATGGTTTGGGAATTTTTCATTTATAAAACCCGGAGGTTGAGAAACATAAACTTCCTCAACATCTCCGTTTAAAAACGCCCTTTTAACATCCATTTGAAAGAGTTTAAAATCTTTATGGCATTCAAAAGATAACAATAATCTAATTGATTCTAATCTAGCTACCGGAGCAAAGGATTCTTCGAAATCAATACCTTCCTCTTGCCGATAGCCTTGAGCTACTAACCGAGCTTTGTTCCGGACGACGATTTGGTTTTCGTCGGTCTTGTTCTTGAAGATCCACTTTGTCCCTATGACGGTGTGGTTCTTCGATGGCAATGGAACAAGCTCCCAAACCTCATTCCTCTCGAATTGAATGAGTTCCTCTTCCATGGCAAGGATCCAAGCGCTATCTTCGCATGCTTCATTAATATTCTTTGGCTCAATCGAGGAGGCAAAGGCACAATGAGCGAAGTAGTTGACTTGTGATCTCGTCTTGACACTATCATGGATATTACCAATGACTTGCTCATGAGGATGGTCACGAACGGTATGAAGCCGTTTGGGAATTCCCTGATCACTAGGAACATTCTCAATAACTTCATTAGTAGGGTTAGTATCAATAGAATCAATAGAGTTAGAATTACCAATTGAATCACATAAGACATCCATGGAGTCATCATCATTAGTAATTCTAGTAGGGACAAATCCTTCATTAAATGAAACATGAAGTGATTCCTCGATCGTTGAGGTTCGTTTGTTGTATATCCGGTAGGCTTTGCTACGTGAGGAATATCCAACAAAAATCCCCTCATCAGATCTTGGATCGAATTTGTCCAAACCACCATACGTGTTTTTAGTAAAACATTTTGAACCGAAAACTTGAAAATGTTTAACTTGAGGTAATCTACCAAACAACAATTCATAACAAGTTTGTTTAGTGCCAGGCCTCAAAAGTATTCTATTAAACACATAGCAAGCGGTATGTACCGCTTCTGCCCAAAATTGATGGCCAAGTTGGCTATCATCAAGCATAGTGCGAGCACATTCCACTAGCGTCCTATTCTTTCTCTCAACAACAACATTTTGAGGAGGTGCGCGAGGGAATGAAAAGGTGTGTGTAATACCAACTTCATCACAAAAAGTTGAGAAAGACTCATTCTCAAATTCCCCTCCATGATCACTATGAATAGTGACAATGGTGGTTCCAATGAGATTTTGTACTTTCTTAACAAAAATTGTGAAGTTTTCAAAAGCATCATTTTTATTACTTAAAGAAAATACCCAAGTAACCTAGAAAAGTCATCAACGATGACAAGTCCATATCGTGCATTTCCTAATGAAGCAACTCTAGTTGGCCCAAATAAATCTAGATGTAATAGCTCTAGTGGCCGCTTAGAAGAAATGCTTTTCTTAGGTTTAAAAGACGATTTTGGAAGCTTGCCTCGTTGACACGAGTCACAAAAGCTTTTCTTTTGGAAGACAAGCTTAGGGAAGCCTCTAATAGAATTTAACTTGGAAAGCTTAAAAAGTGTTCCAAAGTTCACATGACCAAAACGTCGATGCCATAAGTGTTGTTCACTTGTGTTGGCAATTAGACATTGTTCATGTGATCTTGGAAGATATAGGATGTATATATCCTTATGGCGTGTGTCGGAAAATAATACATCATTAGTATTTTTATTCAAAATATGGCACATTCCTTTCGCAAAGCTAACTTTGTAACCTTTGTCACAAAGTTGGCTTATTGAAATAAGATTTTGGTTTAATCCTTTAACAAGGTAAACATCACTTATAAGTGGTTTAGAAGGATTACCCACTTTTCCAACACCTATGATGGTTCCGCTCTCATTGCCTCCAAAGACTACCCGGTTTCCATTTGCAATGGGCACCACTCCGGAGAGCAATTGAGCGTCACCCGTCATGTGCTTTGAACACCCGCTATCGAGTATCCAATTATTCTTGGAGCCAAATTTGGATTTGTTGCTCCGTTTCTTTCTCTTGAGTACCTAAAGATAGAAAATATCGTCATGGTACCCAAGGTCATTGGGTCCAAAAGATTAGAACTTTGGAAGCCAAGTCCAATTGGACTTAGACTTCCCCACATAATTATCACTATGCACTACATTCATAAAATAAGCATTCATGTAAACTTGTTTTTCATCCATGCTTGTGTCCTTTGGGCTCCAAATAGTGAAGATTTTGGGAGCCCTAATCCTATTGGGTGCATGTATGCGTTGTTGATTTCTACGTGATGCATGACGTGGATAGGCATAAGGAACATGATGGAATGGTGCATGATGATATTTATTCATACGATGATGTGGGTGTACATATGCATGTGGAGGAACATGTGCGTGAGGGTGTCAGACATGGTGTGCATGTGCCCGTGAATGTGTAGCATAAAAATCATCATATGTGTGAGCCGGTGGAGTAGGACGTGTGTTCCTACGTGGCATGGTATTTGTGTACATGTAGGCATGACCCTTCTTTGGAGGTCCACCCAAAGTGGGTTTCTTTCCAAATGAGGGTGTGTACGAGGTGGAAGCACCATTTGTAGATGAACTACCAATAGAGCGTTTGCTACCACTCGTTGAGTCACCGGAAGTTGGCCTAACAAAGGTAGTGGCCGATTTGGATGAACTTCCGATCATATACCCCAAGCCAATGTGGTGATTGGCCGGACGTAAGTCATTTATGATGTTATCCAAATGGTCCTTACCCTTATTGAATTTATTAATTCGGCCTAATGTGCACTCATATTTCTCGGTGAGAGAATGCATAGAAGCATCCAAAGTGGATACTTGCAATGTGAGCACATAAACACGAGATTTGAGATTTTCATTCTCAATACTCAAAGTCGAGTTTTGAGAAGTCAAATCCGCTATCTTGTGTTCCTCCGGATCCTCAATGCTAACATGTTCAAGTTGAAACTTGAGATTTACAATCTCATTTCTCGAACCTTCAACAACGGTGTCGTTGTTGGTGATGATAGTTTTAGGCGAGGTTTGGATGCTAGCTAAATCATCTTTTACTTTAGTATATCTATTTACTAATTTAGTGTATTTAGACCATAATTGCTCATTAGCATTTCTAAGGTCATCCATAGTTACCTCATCGTCGCCTTCATTGTCGATATCATCAGAGGAGGAATCTTTATCTTGCTCCTCTCTAGCCATAAAGCACATGTGTGCTTGCTCCACTTGCTCATCATCCGAATCTCTGCTAGAGGAATCCTCGGAGTCGGTGAATGTCCCGACAAGCCCCTTTTTATACCCTTTCTTGTACTTCTTGGACTTGTCGAACTTTGGTGTCTTCCACTTCTCCTTTTGCTTATTTTGAGGACACTCCGCTTTCATGTGTCCTGGCTTGTTGCATTTGAAACACAAAGGAGAGGAGGCGTTAGAAGAATTAAACTTCGATTTGTTTTTGAAGTTACCTTTCCGGAAGAACTGGTTGAACCTCTTTGCCATGAGGGCCATGGACTCCAAGTCCAACTCGTCTTCCGAGTCTTCATCATCGGTAGATGTGGATGTGGATGGAGCGGACTTGAAAGCAATAGCCTTCTTCTTTGGCTCGTCTTGCTTCAAGTAGGAGTTCATCTTGTCCTGCAACTTCATCTTGCTATCCTTGCGTACCTCATACGACATCAAGGTACCCATTAGTTGAACAACGGTATAAGTTTTCATATCATTACCTTCCTCGATGGCGAAGGTACGTTTCTCCCAACAAGAAGGAAGTCCATCGATGATCTTCGAGACTTTCTCCTTTTGGGTGTAGGTTTTCCCAAGAGCCTCCAACTCCTTTGTGATGTCGACGAAGCGAGCATAGTACTCCTTCATCTTCTCACCCTGTAGCATATGAAATAATTCGTAATCTTTATTTACAACTACGAGTTTAGAGTCTATTACCCTACTCGTTCCTTCATGCAAGATAAGAAGGGAGTTCCATATTTGATATGCACTCTTACATGTGCATATCTTATTGAAATCCTCAGGCTCCAAAGCACATTGCAAGGCATTCATTGCCTTGGCATTGCTTAACTCCGCGGCGACCTCCGCGGTAGTCCACTTCTCGAAATCTTCTTTGGCGTGCTCGACATACTCCTTCATCGTGGCCCTCCATAGTGAAGCACTCTGGAGGAAAGTTTCCATCCGGCATTTCCAGTACCCGTAGTTGGTACCGTTGAAGAAGGGAGGCCTCGTCGAGAAGTGTCCTTACATCACCGAAGACGCTCCTTCACGGTTCCTGAAGGTGCTGTAATCTGAAGGTGGACGAACGGTCTTGTTGTCGTTGGCAGACATAACTATAGACTTGGCTCTGATACCAAATGTAATGCCCTGCTAAGCTACTGCACAAGTACTGGAGTGGGGGTGAATAGTACTTTAAAATAATTAAGAGGATAATTCCTAATTATCTTGCAAACTCTACCAAACAATGCGGAAATGCGGAAATGTAAATGTTAGATAACAAAGAAGACAATCACAAACAAGCAAATTAACGGGTTCGGATCCACCCAAGTCTTCCCGACTTGTTCTCGGTGATCATACGTCCCAACCACCCGGATCCCCTCCGGATACTTGAGTTAAAAACCCTAACTCAAGATTTGCACTATGAAATACTTGTGAAAAACCTTCACAAAGTCAAATCATACACAAATGAAATTGTGACTCCCACAACCCGGGATCACAAACAAACTCTCACAACCGAGAGTGAATCACTTACAATATCAAAGTAAATTGAAATAGAAAGTCTTATCGACAAAATCCTATGCCTTGAGTAAACTTACGATTTAGGGCAAAACAGATTTTGGGGAAGATGAAGAGGCACCAAACCCTAGCTCCAAGTAGATGACCAGCAATGGAGTCCTAGGTAGATGTTGGTGACCTAGAATCAAGCACTTAGCTTGGAAGGCTCACAAATCAATGAATCTCTCTTTTGAAGTAAGAGTGAGGGAGAGATTCAAGATTGGAAATGAATGAGCTTTGAATGAGATTGAATGCTTTCTCTTTGATCTCTAAACTTCTCTCAATATTAGCCTTGAGTGCAATGAATGCAGCACACCAAGTATTTATTGGTTAGAGAAAAGAGAGAGAGAAAACGTTTCAATTAAAGCTCCAACGGCTCTATTCTGAACCAAACTAGTCGGTCAAAGAACAACCACTGACCGACTAGTTCATCAACTAGTCGGTCGGTCAAACAGCATGAACCGACTAAGAGGTGAACAGTGAATAGATGAAGTTTCAGACTTAAAGAACTAGTCGGTCTAAGAAGACTTGCCAACCGACTAGTTTAACAACTAGTCGGTCGGTGAGTGAACTTAGACCGACTAAGAGATAAAACAAATAGTCTGAGTACAAATTGATTTAGTCGGTCCAAGAACAAATGTTGACCGACTAATTCATCAACTAGTCGGTCGCTAAATGTACATAGACCGACTAATGATAAACAGTAACTTGGCATGTACCGGGAAAGCTCAACTAGTCGGTCTAAGAAGCATCACTGACCGACTAGTTCACCAACTAGTCGGTCGGTGAGTCAACGTAGACCGACTAACTATAAACAGTAAAGAGCTTAGAATTGAGAAGGCAAACTAGTCGGTCCAAGAAGCATTGCCGACCGTCTAGATCACCATCTAGTCGGTTGGTTCTTCTTCTTGAACTAACTAACATGCACAAGAAGTCGTGAATCGAAGCGCGATGCTTCGGGAAAGTTCGTATGGACTTCTACTAAGATCCTAGCTCTAAGATAGGAGCGTTATGAAGATTAAAACATAAGACCTACTCAAGGCTTAACATTCTACGGAACGAAGCTAAAAGACTATATAAATAAAACTTGACGAACCGTCTTCGAAAGCTTCGATCCGAATCTTCATGACTTCTAAAATGGTCCATAAGCTTCAACAAAGCTTTAGGCATACGATCACGCGCTTTGAGAAGTCTCGAGACGTCGCTTTAGATGTTCATATGAATTTGGCGACGATCTCCATAACAGCGCTCACAAAGAGTTAGTTCACGATATATTTATGTTTGTTCATCATCCAAAACCAAATCCAGGGAGTCCAATATCCAACAGGAAGTTCGACTTACATGTAGTCATAAAAGTTCTACATCTCTAAAATGGATTAATGCATTAATTAAGAAAGTCTTTAAATGATATTTAAAATCTTTTCTCATTGCCATAAGGAATTCAAAAGGGTATTAAGAAAAAATTTAAAGCGTATCACTCAAAGACTTTATACGGAAAAGAATGCATTAATTGTAAAGAGACTTTCTATTCAGTTTTCATGAAAGACTCTGTAAGGTTTATAATGGCATTAGTGGAGCATTTCAATATCGTTAATGATATATTAAATTTCATTAAGTGATCACCTCATTTGGTTTTGAGATGATGTTTAATGATGTTATATATATTAAGTTCTGTGGGAGCATGTAATTTCTATAATATCTATGTGGCAATGAATGTTAAGTTCTGTGGGAGACAAGTTTAGTCTCATTGATTGCCCCGAGAATCTACTTCAGAAGATTCCCTATATCTCTCCAAAAGGGAGTCTAAAGTATGCACAGTTTTATATGCGTTTGGTTATTGCATATATTATAGGTGTGTTGGATAGATTGTTAAGTTCAGGAGTTGACCATTTGACAGCAGCCAAATGTGTCTTACTGTATTTATGGAGAACAAAAGGGTTACATGTTCAAGGATCAGTAGTCAAAAAGGTTTGAGATCATTTTGGTATACTGACTCTGATCATTTATTGGATGCAAAGAATTTGTGAAAATCTATGTTAGGCGCCATCTACTAGAAGAGATTTAAATGGTCCCCTTTATATAGTCTTTTCTGACATGGCTTTAGATTTCATATCATATAATGTGACATCCAAATCATGAAATATATCTGCATATTTTGTCACTATGCTGCAAATTAGGGATGGTGTTGAAACACCACACAGTTTATTTAGTGACAATGAAGTCTGCAGTTTTATATTCCAGCAACAACAAGAACTCGACAAAGTTTAGATATTCAGAGATCAAGTTCCTAGATTGTTGATTAATAATAGGAGTGTATAATTGTCTAATGAGCACATCGAAACAAACCATGTAATTACGGATCCGTTGTACTAAGGAAATGTCATTCAAAAGGTTTTATGAGCTAGCTACTCATATGGATGTCATTTCATTAAGAACATTCAGTTTTGTGTGAGTTTGTTCTTTTGGGTGCTCATATGATAGACAAAATTAAGTCTCCAGCTTAAGCTTGAGGTTATTTTCTGATCAGAAATAAAGTTTTGGTTCAGTTCGGCTTCACTCTGATTTTGGTTTGTTTATGATCTCACCAAGGTTAAGGAGGATCAGTTGGAAATAAACATGTTAGATCACATCACATGTAATTTCCATGCTACACATCCACTTCATAATCCATGTCATTCTTTTGTATAGGACGGTGACCACTGATGGGTCGAGCTGCAATTGCTGCGGCGAAGATCTCTTTGATCCCTTGCTAATATAATTGATGGATCAGATTGTTTTTTTGACTCATTAAAGAAATGGCAGTAAGTTAAGATCTTATTTGGTTGTATGCACAACGAAATATAATTATAAAGTTTAGCATATAGCCTAAGTGGGAGATTGTTGGAACTTATCCAACTAAGTTGGATCTTAATCTAACATTGGGCTTATATGCGATAAATAATTATATGGTGCTACACTGTCATATTAAAGCCCAATGTATAAGTGATCTCATTTATTAAGCTAAGTGGGCTTAAATGAGTCAGGTAGGTTGTGGGCCTTTATGTGTGGTGACTATTGGGCTTCAATTCGTTGATGGGCCGAATTGGAAACCTAGGGCTAAGGAGGCTAGCCCCTATATATGTGCGGTCATGATCCCCGGAGCACACGAACAAGTTAGCCGTCTTTTCTACGCCCCGTCGCTAGGAGAGAAACTGGGAGAAAGCCAAAGGATTTCTCTAACGGTTGATTCGTGCTGTTCTGGAAGATCATCCGCTTCGTTATCGTCAGGATCTATTTCACACTATTAGCGATGGATTCAGGTACGCTTCCGCTAATCAGAGAATGTAACATTTTAAGATTCAACATGCGTAATCTAGATCTGTGTTATTTGGTTTGTACACGCATCTAGATCTTTAGTTTCTACAATCACCTCTTATAGGATCTCAATAAGTTGTGAGGTAATTGTCAAACTGAAATTGTATATTCTTTTCCTGGTCAGGGAACTCTAAATTCACGTGCTTTATTTGCTTATCCAGTCCATCACCCAGCTTATTTACATTTTAATTAATTTAGTCATTACATTTGTCAAATTTATCTTTAATCATATATACATCGTCATCTACTCTCATAGCATGGTCGGTTAGCATTGTTATAAGATCCATTACATGATTTTCCATTTTGGCTTAATTTCATAATGGAGTTCTTCAGTATCTAAAGAAGTCATTAGGGGCTATTTGAGCGGTAAGTCGCCATATTCACTATGTTAGTCTTTCAACACAAGTAGTTTCCTATTGTAGGTTGCAATCTTCTTCATTTTTTATGGATCTTGCATCCTCTCATTAACAACATGTAGTGTCAAAGTAGACTGTGTGGATGTTTTACCATCATCAGCTCTAATAGACATAGGCCATGTTAGAAATGTATGTGGTATGTCTTTACTGCAAATAGGTGGCAGTCCAAAGGGTATGGCATATGATGGCACAACCAAACTCAACTAATGTATGCAGATGGAGACAAGCTGGTTCAGTCATGACATCCGAAACACGAATGATAAAGATGCCAAAAAAGGAATCAAAGTACTTGCTACCATGAAGAGACAAAGATCACATGTTTATCAGTATATAACACGAGTGTGGCACTTTCATTCACAAACAAAGTATCTTAAAATGGATGATATGTGATGAACACAACACAATTGAAAAAAATATTTGAATTAAAGACAACTCAACAATGGGTCACACCGCGGAGATAATATAAACTACAGAAAGCCCAAGCCCAAAGAATGATAGTTCAGTGTTAACAAATGTCACAGTGTTTTATTAAAGAGAAAACAATGAAACTCAATACAAAAAATAAGTAATCACCAACTCATATGGTGTCATACCCCAGTTATGGCACATGCACACTTCTGTAAGATCGTACTGTTGAACCCATTTACATGTAAAAGAATATTCTACTATCTTCTGTATTCATTTGTCAATTCCCGACATTGTTATTCTCATAAACAAACTAGTCAAATAAAAAATGTTGCACAAGTGCACAAGTTCTAGCTAGCACGTAAAGATTGGGATAAAGCTTGGTTGATCAAGGAGGACAAGGTCCCCCAGTGGCCGGGCCATTGGTGCAGCCCGAAGGACCGGAAGGACCTACTTCCCCTCGCAATGACTCGAGCACAAAACCAAGCACCTTCGCCACCTCGTCGCCTTCCTCCTCTAGAAGCCTTGCGGCCGAAACATGCTGCGTCCCACTAAAAGCACACATGAGGGAAAGGAGGAGAATCGCTACGACAAAGGTTCTCTTGTACGAACTCATCTTCTCAGCTTTTGTAATGTTACCTCCAATTTGGTTGGATGAAGAAAGAAATTTACGCGGTATTTATAGCTGAATCTATGGGCTAATTTTCAAACAAGAGAACAGATGGTAGTAGGGGGAAACTAGCCGTAAGTTTCTCAGTACCATTTGAGTCTAAGTTCGGTATGGAGAATTTGAGTGGTCTCCGTATGCAGCCTTGGAGACCAGACCAGGTATAAGCTCACATGAAGATCATTTTTTGTTGAATGCTTTCAAGAAGCAGCAGTTTGAGTCCTGATTCAGCTGAATCATTTTTGTTCGGTTCAAACAAGTTAGCGAGTTTACTCCCTTCACGGTTCTTGCCGTTCGCTTGGGGAAGTTGAATGAATCTCGAGTACGGTTCAAAGAGAGAAGGGATCAACCACAGAATGCGTGGTGCTGACTTCGGACGTGGGGTGGTTTTGCCCACAGTCTTCTATCTTTAATTTGAACGTTACAAATTCTTGTTTTCTTCGATGTTAGAAATTTTATTATCATCCTAGTAAAATAACAGCGTCAGGAATATAATAGCGTGGACTGTTATGAGGAGGGAGGCCAAAGGCATCCCCATCTCTCTATCCCTCTATTACTCCCCACTATTTAGCAGTGGGGACCCTTGGTATACCATTGATATAAATATATAGAGGATCATGGCTATGAGCCATTGTTACTCTTTCTTTTGAGTTTATCCAACACGTCATCAGCACGTGAGCTCTCGTTCTTGATCAGCTTCTCTTTTTATCCCCTCAAATCACCCTCACCGCGTTTAGGAATCTTGGTTGCTGCGATCCATTCAATTCAGGTTGCGGCATCGATGCAAAAAGATGATGATGCACAGATTCCAAACTATCCGAATCTTCCCTCAAAACTGATTTGCCTTCTTCACAATGTCACTCTGCATGCTGATGCCGAGCCAGATGAAGTATATGCTCAGATGACACTCCAGCCAGTCAATTCTGTAAGTATTTGCGAGATTTATCTGTTCTGTATGAAACTCACTCGTCATTTTGGTTGCGTCAAAGTTCCTTAATGGGTAAAGAGAGGCAGGTTGTGACTTTATTGTGAACTAGGATTTGCTTACACGTCTAATTTTGTCCTTTGGGTTAGCGTTGGTTGATTCCCATGAGCAGCAAATGCAAGACATTTTCTTTACAAACTACCTTCTTATTGTTTACGGGTGTTTTCTCACAACTGGATCGTTGACCAAGGCTTGAACGGTCAACGTGGTCAAGGGGTCGGTTGAGATCCATTGGGTACGCCAAACACACGTGCTCTCAGCATGGACCGGAGACGGAGTTGAGGTCGAGCACGAGATCGGAGCAGAGGGTCGGCCCGTGGTTGAAGCAGAGCAGGGGGGAAGCCTCGGCTCTGTGTGGCGAACTCGGCCTCGGTCGGACGAGCGTCGAGGGGTAGCCTCGGCGCTTCGTTTGCTGCCTGGTCTTCGGTTGATAACCACTCCCACTTGTTGCATGTGTGATCGTCCGGCGCTGAGGGGTAGCCTCGGCGGCTCGGTCAGCTTCTTCCTGAATAGACGAGAAACTCGTCAGGTGGGCCGGACATTGGTTCTGGCCGTATCTCCTCCGATGCCTAAGTCAGATCAGGGTCTGAGAAGTACTCGGCGGGGTAGGTACGACTCGAGAGGAGATCGGTACGCTGACCCACGGCTCGAGCAGTGGGAGGGAAGAGTAATGGCGAAAACCAAGGTCGTTGATGGTATACCTCAATTTGAGTACCTGGGGTTCGATCCCCTTCTTCGTTGTCCTTCCGGTCCTTTTATAGGGTCGCCGCCACGATTGCCCCCGATCCACATTCCATGTCCGCCTCCTTTCATGTCAACGCGGTCCGCCTCCTTCTCCGTCCTGACGTGCATCGTGTGGAGGCATTTATTAACGGGCCTCTTAATGGACATTAAGGGGCTGCGGGTTCAAAGGACCGGCTATTTCCAAGGGCCACGAGCTAATTGTGGATCCCCGGGGGGCGGACTGGACGGGCTTCGAGTTTTATCCGTGTGCTTCTTGTTCTTGGCCGGGCCTCGTGTCTTTGCTTCTTGTGCTTCTCTAAAATAGTCGTATCAATTGCCCCCATCGTCCGGGCCGTTCGGTTTCAGCCGGTTCGGTTCGAGCGATGTGACTGTTGGGGGTTTTGACAGGCGCGTCAGTCGAGGTGTGCTCATTAAATGGGGGTCATCAGGACATGGCCCGTTCGATCTCCTCTCGGTGTGGGTTTCGAAACGCCACCGATTCTCTGCTGCTGCCACGTGTTCCTCTCCGAGCGATTTGACTTCCTCGATCGCTCTGCATATAAAGACGCTGGCTTCCCAAGCTCCGATCCTTTCGCGCTCTTCTGATCTTTGTTTTGTAAGCTCCCTCTTCCCGTTGTCTTTCTCTCTTCAGCTCCTTCTCAGGGTAACCCTCTCTTCTTCTCTTGCCCTATGGCTATGCTTAGAATAGGCAACTCGGCGCCGGGACCTAGGGTATCCCTGGTGCCCGAGTCCGGCAATGCTCGACCTATGGGACCTGGGGTCCCATCGGGGTCTCGTCCTGTTCAGGACAAGGGGAAAAGAAAGCTTTTCACGGACCCCGTTGGTGACGACGTGTCCCAGGCCGTCGAGATGTTCGACGTTCCCCCGGCGGTCCTTGAGTCGCCATCCAGGGCTCCTTTTCTGGCGGCTGCGGAGATCCGGAAGAAGTATTTATATCATCCGTACGACGTTCGGATTCCTTTCAACGATGAGCGGATCTGCTTTCCGCGAAGTAATGAGGTCGGCGTTTATGTCGAGATGTTTCGCCTGGGCCTCCGTTTCCCCCTTCACCCCTTCATCATCCAGTTTATGGAATTGCTGATGGTGTCCTTGTGCCAGTTGACACCATACTCCGTCGCGGTGCTGACCGGGTTCATCATGCTCTGCCTTATCCATGGCTTAAAGCCGTCCCTTCCCCTTCTCTTTCATTACTATCGGGTTCAAATGGTCGGCCAAGGGTCGTGGCAGCACCTCCGGGCCCGCATGGGGAGGGAGTGTTTGCTCGGTCTACCCCGCTGGGTGGGGGACTAGAGCTCGAGCTATGTCTTTGTCGTCTTTCCTGAGGACATCGAGATCTTGACAGGTTGGGGAGGGCTATGTCAATACGACTTGACATTGATCCTCTCCGAGGCCGACCAAGCAGTTGTTCGGCTGCTGTCGTCTCTTACCCTAGATGAGAGGTCGATCTGGCCTCTGCTGGACGACCTGCTTCTCAAGATCGTTCTGTGGTCTCCCGGTAGGCTCTTCCTTTCTTTCTTTTTTCTCTCTCGCTTACCCTGATCTTCTTTCCCTCTGCAGAGATGGCCGGAAGCGAATTTACTCGAAACGTCAACGAACTCATCCAAAGGGGTTCCAGCTGAAACCGAGGGAACCCGTCGGGACATGCACCCTGTCGCACCGTCGACGAAGAGGTGCGACAGGTCGAGCCTGCCGTGGAGAGAGTGGAGCCCACGGGTGTGGTGACGCCTCCCCCCTTGGCCGCGGAGAACCTTCCTGAAGGTGAGGTCCCGGGGGCCGAACTCCCTCGCCCTGCCCAAGCCGAGGGATGTGACCGGGGAGCCGAGCCGACTCCTCGTGTGCCAGTGGGTGGTCGAGGCACGGGACGTAAGCGTTCTCCCCCGACCTCTGCTGGCCCCAGCGAGAGAAAAAAGATGAAGGAGGGTGGGGATACCCGCACTCCGGTGACTTCCGAGGTGCCGACGGCCCCAGGCGACACTCTCCCGCTGACCCTGGTGGTCACTCCCACCGTCTCGGTCGAGCCTTCCCTGTTGGGAGCCGGCGGTGTATTGGCAAATGTCTTGGCGGGCCCCGAGGTTGCCTCGGTGACTCGGTATTCATCGATCGGACCGTGGCCAGCCAGTTGGCACACGGTTCCGTTCTCCCGAGGGACCGATCCCTCCTGGAGAGGGCTCTCACCGACACACTGTCGGACTCCCTGGTCTGGCAGCTTCAGAAGGTTCGGACGATCCTCTATTCCCAGAATGGTCTCCTGACCTTCCTCTATATAACTCCTTTCTTTGTGCAGGCCATCACGATGGCCGTCGAGGCGCAGTATCGGGCGGCCCGGGCGAGGGAGCTGGATGAGTCCGCTGCCAGGGAGCGCATGAGGGCCTGGGCGACCGAGGTGGCCGTCCAAGAGGCACGCATGAAAGCTCGACATCTCCGACGCTAGGTGGATGAGCTTGGGGCTCAACTGAGGGACCTCCGGGGGGAGCTGGACGACGCTCAGAGGTCGGCCCGAGAGGCGGAAGAGGCGTTCCGCCAGGAGAGGAGTGATCTCCAGAGTGAGTTGGCGGACTTACGCCAGATGACCCGGTTCGTCGACGAGGTGGAGAGGGGCGTTGGTAGAATCCTGGGGGAAAGGATCATGGAGGTCCTTAGGGAGGCCTTCAGCTCTTATGAGGACCTTCTTGCCCCTCAGATCATTTGCGAAGCATGCCCGACAGCCCCTCCCGCCCGTCGATCCCCCAGGTTCCGAACAGGGCGAGGTGCCGGAGGATGCTTCCTCCCGTGCCCTGGGGCCCTAGGCCTTTGTATCTTGTGCCACACCTTTTTCTCTTTTGGCTTGTAATTTTGAACGATTTTATTTATATAGCTCCTTTGTCGCTGGGGGTCTTCCGCCCTGCGGAGGCCCTCAGCCTTTTTGGTCTTTCACTGTGCTTTGAACTGGCTGCAAGTTCCACATTTTGCTGGCACTCCTTTATGGCTCGTGGGGAGGGCGATGGGTTTTTTAGGACACCGAACCCGTTGGTATCCGGGATTAGGACCTTATTGATGCCCTAGTCTGTTTCGCCATAGTTTTTCCTTCAGTCGCAATATTCGGTTTGCTTAGATAGTTGCCTCGCACGTGGCTGGGTTGCTCCCCGTCTCGCGATCAGTTGGATTGGCTGGTCGGCGAGGTGGGCTGCCCCTCGTCTTATGACCAGCCGAGCCCCTCGTCTGCGGGGGGGGGGGGGGGGGAGTTTCCCCCAGCCTTACAAATGGGTGGATTGTTAAGTCGGTGAGGGGACTACCCCTCGGCTTCGTTCTGTTGGCGAGGGAAGCAATCCCTCGGCTTATGACCGATCGATGTCCACGTCTGCTGGGGGAGTTACCCCCGGCCTTATGAGCGGGCGGATCGTTCGGTTGGCGAGTGAAGCTATCTCCCGGCTTATGACCGATCGATGTCCCAATCTGCTGGGGAGTTGCCCCCGTCCTTATGAGCAAGCGGATCGTTCGGTTGGCGAGGGAAGCTATCCCTCGGCTTATGACCGACCGATGTCCCCGTCTGTTGGGGGAGTTGCCCGGCCTTATGAGCGGGCGGATCGTTCGGTTGGCAAGAGAAGCTATCCCTCGGCTTATGATCGACCGATGTCCCTGTCTGCTGGGGGAGTTTCCCCCAGCCTTATGAGTGGGCGGATCATTCGGTTGGAGAGGGAAGCTATCCCTCAACTTATGACCGACCGATGTCCACGTCTGCTGGGGGAGTTTCCCCCAGCCTTATGAGCGGGTTTACAGATCGGCCTGCTGGGGGAGTTGCCCCCAGCCTTGCGGTCGATTGGTTCGGTGGGCCTGCGGAGGATTGCTATCTGGCTTAGGGCCGACCGCAGAGCCTGTCTGCTGGAGGAGTTTCCCACAGTCTCACGGACGAGTTTGTAGATCGGCCTGCTAGGGGTGTTGCCCCCAGCCTTACGGTCGATCGGTTCGGTGTGGCCTGCGGATGATTGCTCTCTGGCTTAGGGCCGACCGCAGAGCCCGTCTGCTGGAGGAGTTTCCCCCAGTCTCACGGACGAATTTGTAATCGGCTTGCTGGGGGAGTTGCCCCCAGCCTTACGGCCGATCGGTTCGGTGTGGCCTGTGGAGGATTGCTCTCCGGCTTAGGGCCGACCGCAGAACCCATCTGCTGGAGGGGTTTCTCCCAGTCTCAAGGACGAGTTTGTAGATCGGCCTGCTGGGGGAGTTGCACCAGCCTTACGGTTGATCGGTTCCGTGTGGGGGCCTCCGGTCTGTCGATCGAAAGCAGTTCGCTGGGAGAGGAGATCGAGTTCCCTATCGTGCTTTGGGGCGACCATTCAGCTAAATGCGGAAAAAGAGGTTGTGTTTGTACCAACAAGGTCCTTCTTTCTTTCCATGGCCTAGTACATTTGGAGTAAAAAAACAAAAGACGGGGGGGAGTCAAGGTAGGATAGCCCTCCCCCGGCAAGGTTGCGGCTGTCGGTCCCGTCCGCTCACTCGATGACGCGCAGGGGTGCCTGGACTACGTTTACCTTCTTCCCTTTGTCCGGATGCCTGGACGTCCCCTCCCCCGAAGCGGGATCGTCGGTGATGTTCTTCAAGTGCCCTCGACTCACCAACTTCTCTATATCTTTCTTCAAATGCCAGCAGTCGTCGGTGTCGTGACCGTTGTCCTTGTGATATTTGCAGTATTTCTCTTCTTCTCTCCCACCTCTCTTTATCTTCGGAGGAGGTCGGTTCATGCGCCCTTCCTTCTGGGCGTGTGCGAGGACAATGTCCGGGGCAACGTTCAGCTGGGTGTGCCATGGCTCTTCTCTCCACTGTTTCCTCTGGCCTTTTTCTCCTGTCGATGCTCCTTCGAGCTGCGGCGCTCACTTTCGTCGCGATTGGATCCTCGCTTGGTTCTTCCGTCGTCGACGGCCAAGGCCTCTTCTGTCAGCATGAAGCGCTCGGCCCTCGCCATGACCCCGACGAGGTCCTTCGGAGGATCGTTGTGCAACGATTTATTCAAGCTCCTGTGCCGTAATCCTTTCTTCAGGGCCGTCTTCACGACCAGCTCGAGACAGCTCTCCACGTTCAGTCATTCCGTGTTGAAGCGGCGCATGAAGTGCCTCAGGGATTCCCCGGGACCCTGCACAACATTAAATAAGAATTCTGAGTCCGGCTTTACCTGTCGCCCGGCCACGAACTGCCTACAAAACAACTGGGTGAGCTCCTCGAAACTATCAATGGATCGGTTGGGCATGCTGTGGTACCAGGTCCTTGCCTCTTTCCGGAGGGTGGAATAGAAACCCCTGTAGAGCAGGGTGTCGTCAGCCCCCTGGAACGCCATGACCCCCTCGTAATCCATCACGTGGTCCGCGGGATCGCCCGTGCCATCGTACTTTTCCAACGTCGGCACCTTGAAGCTTGAGGGCACCCATGCCTCGGTTATCCTCCGGGTTAGGGGCATTGGTCGCCATTAACGCCCCCTGGCCACCCTCCTTCGCTTACCTCGTGGTCGATCGGTCGTGACAGGGGGGTAGGTTCATGCCAGACTGCCCCCTGTGTCCCCGCCAAGCTGGGGGAGGGGCTCGATCGGTGTGCATCTCCTCTCTCGCACCGGTTCTCCTGCTGGTTCTACCTCAGTTGGCGGGAACTTCCGCTCCGCTGAGCTAGATTTGCCAATGCCCGGCGATCGTCGTGTCATTGTCTGGTCGAGCCTGGTCGCCTGGAGGAGGCGGTCACCGACTCGTCCTCGATTCGGTCGGAGCACCCCATGTTCCCCTCGCGAACCGAGGTGGGAAGGGGGGACGGTGTCGGATTAAAGCCCGGTATGGTAAATTACCGCTCCAGGTTGGGCACCCCGTTCCCGTGGTCGGTGACTACGGCGGACCATACGGGTTGGTGATCCCCTCCCCAACGGTGGGCTTCTGTAGGAATATGATGCCCTCAAGGCCATTTATTCCTGTGTGAATAGCACAAACATCTTGTTCGAAATAACAGTAAGCTGTTTGGTAATAATTTATCTAAGCTATATTGTAATGTAGTCAACATTAGATATAAACTTAGGTAAAGTCCTGAGACTTTATGCAAGGTCAAACGGGTATCGAGATGAGTATCTCGATCATGGAGAAACGTTTGACCGTCTGTAGCATAAGTCTAAAATGGTTCGTGGTCGTAGATGTTTCGAGACAAGGATATCGAAACATCGGATAGACCATTGTGTCTTAGTCTTCACCGTTTAGCGGTGGCGATGATCTCATGATCGCTTGACTTAGCGAAATCAAAGACGAGACACAGGTGCTCATTAGAATGAGTTCACTGAACGATCCACTAGAGTTATCATATGGTTATATTGACCAATCTGTCAGTGATAACTCTGAGTGATGATAGGATAGTTGGTCTTTTGACTTGAGGTCATTTTGACAAACCTGTGCGTGAACGGTGCCACTTATATCAACTGACCTAGCTTCGAGGTAATGCCTGTCGAAAGGTCTTTTGATTGGGTGTCACTTGAAATGTACGAGGCGAGTAATGACCAAGAGAGGATTCGTCTCTCCCGGTCAATGGGAGTTAGTGTCGTAGAGTTAGTTCGGTCTTTAGTAAAAACTCTGCGCAGAGTATGTTGGAAGAAGTCCAACATTAGTTGACTAAAGATCGATAGAAACTAACCGGAGTCAAGTTATTGGGGTTGACAGTTTGACCGTACCCCAGACTTGATCCGAACGACATATTTAAGACGAAGAGACTATAACTGCGGAATTCATCACGGAAACAGTCAGGTGGTCCTGACAATACTCATGCCAATGAGTTAACCACATAATGATGATTCCTGAAGCAGGGACGGCAACCACTGCTCGTGGTCACTGCCGTATAGGGCTTCGAGCCCAACCTGTTGTAAGGGTCAGGCTGTAGGGTCTCACACAGAGTGCAACGCTTCGTCTAGTAATAGGTAGAAATTAGTTAGGGAGAATAATTGCATTTGATGCAAAAGAAGAGAAAATTGCATTTGATGCAATATGGTAATTTAAGCTTAGATAGGGACTATTTTGCATTTGATGCAAAAGCGATTAAATACGTATTAAATTGTTTAATAGAATATTTAATAAAAATAAACGCAAGGAAAAGTTCACGGGTAAGACGGGAATGTCCCGGTCTACGCCCAGGTTCGAACGGCGTCCAAATCGGACGCCAGATGATCAAGTTATGCCCAAAACAGCCCAAAGGGTCAGATCAGGCCAGACCAGGCAGACTAGCCCAGTCTGAACCTGGTCTGGCCTGCTGGCCAGACCCAGTCAAGCCCAAGCCGGCCTGGGCCTGGGCGCCCAGACCCGCCTGGGCCTGGGCGCCCGGCCCAGGCCATGGCCCCGGGCGCCTGGGCGCAGGCCCAGGCGCTGTGCGCCTGGGCCTGGGCCCAGGCGGCCCAGGACGCCTGGGCGCTGGGCGCCCAGGCGTTCTGGGCCGGGCGCCTGGCCCGGCCCAGGCGCCCGCCTGGGCGCCTGGCGCCAGGCGCCTGGGCGCCCGCGCCCAGACTTGGGCGCCCGTGCCCAGGTCTGGGTGTGGGCGCCCAGTCAGATTTGTGGGTCCCACCTTTGGGTGTGGAACCCTAGGTTTAATGGGCATTTTTTGACGGCTCGTTTTTGTGAAAAACTAGCCTAGGGCTGATCTTTGGACACTCAATTGGAGGGTCAAACGAACTCCGATTGACGAACCGTTTTTTCCTATGCGTTCACCGTTGAACGCTTGTCGTATTGATAGGTTGTATCAATCTTGAAGCTCAACGGTGAGTGAGTTAAAATTCACGGAAGTTTGCACTTTGTGAAGTGCAAACTAACTTGATTTTAATTAACTCATTGTTTAGTCCCACATCGGATTTTGAGAAAAGGGGAGAGTCCGCCGCCTATATAAATAGGGGTCTCCCCCCTTTCTCAAAACTCGTCCCAAGCTCTAGATCTGAGCGGCTCTCGTAAATGTTGGAGCACGCTCGGATCTAAGCTTAAATAAATATTTCTCTATCTCCCTAAATTTCTGCCTCACTCCTGCGGGCTCTAGCAAAGCTACAAAGGAGTTCGGATTCTGAATCTGAAATCTTGGCGGAGGTTTCACTCGCGTGAAACTTTCTTCGGCGCGTGGTTGGCTCGGCGGCACGCGGATTGATCGCCTCGGGATGCAGAGCGGATCGAGGAGCGGTTCGGGGAGCGGATCAAGGAGCGGCTCGGCGTGGGACGGGAGCAGCTCGGAAGACGGCGCGGAACATCTCGCCTGCTCCAGGGCTGAGATTCCGGGTATGTGGTTAAAGTAGTTTATTAGCATTAGTTTAGTTTAATCGCAGTAGGCTAGATCCTTCTTGGGATGGTCAGACCCATCCCAAGTCGGCATAGATCTTGGCATAGGGTCTTGGACCTTAGGGCCAAGTTAAAATTGTTTTAACTTGCATGTTAATTTAGATTAACTGTTTTTCTTCCGCTGCTTTTGATTTTCCTGTCTATGTTCCGTCCGACTTAGGACGGGACTAGAGTTTTTATGCCCTAAGGGAACGCCCAATTCCCAACAGCTTCATCCACCCCATCTCCCTGGATGGGCGTGTTGCCGACGAGTTGTTGAATTGTTGCGACCAACGTCTGGATGTTAGCGTTGGTCTCATGGGTGAAGACGCAGAGCTGTTCCTGGGTGACCGAGCGGGATTCACCTGTCCCCTCGGTGGTGTGACTGTGTTGGATTTCTGGTGGGACGTAATCTCCTTCCTCTTGGATTGGGGGCATGCGCCCCGCGCCATTGCAGATTGGTTCCATCCCGGTGGTTCGATGTGGGCTTACTTCGTTTCCCACAGACGGCGCCAGATGTTTACGTGTGTTTTCTCACCACTGGATCATTAACCAAGGATTGAACGGTCAACGTGGTCAAGGGGTCGGTTGAGATCCCTTGGGTACGCCAAGCACACGTGCGCTCCACGTGGACCGAAGACGGAGTCGAGGTCGAGCACGAGATCGGAGCAGAGGGTCGGCCCGCGGTTGAAGCAGAGCAGGGGGGAAGCCTCGGCTCTGTGTGGCGAACTCGGCCTCGGTCGGACGAGCTTCGAGAGTTAGCCTCGGTGCTTCGTTTGATGCCTGGTCTTCGGTTGATAATTGCTCCCACTTGTTGCAGTGGCGATCGTCCGACGCTGAGGGGTAGCCTCAGCACCTCGGTCAGCTTCTTCCTGAATAGACGAGAAACTCGTCTACGGCCGGACCTTGGTTCTGGCCGTATCCCCTCTGATGCCAAATTTAGATCAGGGTCTGAGAAGTACTCGACGGGGTAGGTACGACTCGAGAGGAGATCGGTATGCTGACCCACGGCTCGAGCAGGTGGAGGGAAGAGTAATGGCAAAAACCAAGGTCGTTGATGGTATACCTCAGATTTGAGTAACTGGGGTTCGATCCCATTCTTCGTTGTCCTTCCGGTCCTTTTATAGGGTCGCCGCCATGATTGCCCCCGATCCACGTTCCCCGTACGCCTCCTTTCATGCCCCCGCGGTCCGCCTCCTTCTCCGCCCTGACGTGCATCGTGGAGAGGCATTTATTAACGGGCCTCTTAATGGACATTATGGGGCTGCGGGTTCAAAGGAACGACTATTTCCAAGGGCCACGAGTTGATCGTGGATCCCCGGGGGCGGACTGGACGGGCTTCGAGTTTTATCCGTGGGCTTCCTGTTCATGGCCGGGCCTCATGTCTTTGCTTCTTGGGCTTCTCCAAAACAAGCGTATCACTTATCTTTGGGTAGACTTTGTTCACAATGGCCTTCTATGGTTGGCTATGTACATGTCATTATTATTGCTATGGTAATTGACCACAAGTCATTGTCTAGTGTGGTCCTCTATATTGTATGGAATTAAAATTAGAGAATAATGGGTATCATACGCCATATGAGAGGGTCTCTCATATTTCCTCTCACATAAAGGGGGCAAGTACAAGCCCACATGGGCTTGTACTTGTTGTACTTGCCCCCTTTATGTGAGAGGGAATATGAGAGACCCTCTCATATGGTATATGATACCCATTATTCTCTTAAAATTATGTTGCTCGACCATACTTTTTTTATAATGATTGTTACCTGAAATACAGTGCTAACATGTCCCTTATGAGTAGGGGTGAGCATCGGAAAAATCCGATTTTTTAATGACAATCCGAAACCGAAACCGAATTAATTCGGATGGGCAAATAGGATCCGTTCTCCGATTCCGAATTATCGGATCCGGAATTGTTAATTCCGGATTAAAAATTGGACTATGAAAACCCAACCAAAACCCGATTCTGCTTCGCGGGACGCTGGAAGGGAACGATTCAACATGCGACTGGTCTCTTAACAATGAGTTAATTTGTTAGGTTGTGCTCACAAAATAGTTATAAAGTGCCTCGCGGTCAGTTGTGTGACCGATGTGGGACTATAATGGCTTTGGTTTGTGGGAGTGCTGAGGCTTTAATTGAAGGGACATCATCATCATAGTCCCACATCGATCAGGTGCAAAAGGGTTATGTGCTTTAAATAAGTTTTTTTGGAAGAGAATCCCAAAATCAATTATTCGGGAGTGCAGCCAACAGGCTCAGTCACATGGGCCAAGACGTTCGTATTAAACACGATGACAATGTCATTATCATTCGGATTCGGGTCGGACTGTTAGTTTTTTGATCTAATCCGATTCCGATCCGAAAATAATTCGGTTGTAGTTTTTTTATCCGAATCCGGTTCTGAATCCAACGGGTCTGAATATTCGGAACGGGATTCGGGTTCGGAACCGGGTCCGGAAACGGAACCGGGTTTTTTGCCCACCCCTACTTATGAGCTTACTGTTTGTCAATATCAACTATTATGATTTTCCTTGAAAAGGAAATGAAAAGAAGGACAGAAAGAAACATTTGCTTGTACGGTTCTAAGTACTAATAATGCATGCCCTGAGGCTACGGTTTTTCCACCGAGAAAGGTGGGGAAATGATTGGATGTGGTTTTGAAATTTTTTAGATGTAATTCCGCTGGTGCATATTAGCTTGTGGTTTAAATATATCTGAAGTTATAAACAATTCGGCTTCTTATGTTGTATTAGTAATCGATTATGGAACAACTTGTGCCCTCTTGGACAACATCAATTCCAATAGAAATTGAAAACCTCATGAACAAATTTATTCTTTGTTTTCTGTCAGTATGATGAGAAGGCATTGCTGGCATCGAATTTTGCACCGAGATCAAACAAACCACAAACAGAATTCTTTTGCAAAACTCTCACTGAAGAAGAAAGGGGGGGCACTGTTCTGGCCTTCCCTTGCCCGATTCACCGAAGGAGAAGAAGGGGGAGGGGGAGCCGCTGTTCCGGCCTCCCCCCATGCCGAGATCTGAAAATGGGGGGAGGGGGGTGTTCACCTTCTTCACCATAACCCTAACCCTTAAATTATGGTTAGGGTATATTTACAGGTGTTTTTACCCCCCCCCCCCCCCCCACTGGGTATTTTTGGGCAAAATTTTAAAGCCCAATAGGCTGCAGCCCAAAACTAAATATTTTTAAGTTTGGGTCTGATACTCGCACATAAGCCCAATATGCTTTAAAATTAATTAAATACTGATTTTTAATCAGTTCTTCATTATTATTTCCTTAAAATTAGCAGAAAAATCCAGAATATTGCTGGAAAATTCTGTAAAAATTAGGAAACATCAAATGATTAATTTTGCCAACTTTTTGGTTGATTTGGTTCATAATATTAATTATTTGTTTAATATTATGTTAAATTCAACAAAAATGCAAATTATATAAAAATTGGCTTTACTTTTAATCCTTCACGATTTAATAATTACAAATACCCTGAGACCGCTCTGTCGTTAGTTACCTAACCTAACGGGTAATGACGTTTTCTCGTGGTCCAAGTAATTATTAAACGTAATTTTTATATAAATTGCTTGTTATGTTGAAAATACAGCTTATGCATGTTATATCTAGTAGTTTCATATTTTTTGCATATGTTGTTGCTTGTAATATATATGAACTACATGTTTGATTGCTATCTGCATGATTTATTCATGCATTTGTACTCAAACTATGATTCTGGTACAATATTAATTTTTCAAAAAAAAATTTATAAATCATATCTACATTGACAAATGAACCTAAAGTTCAAATATAATGTCAATACCCTTCTAACCAAATAAAATACGTTGGAATTATACGACCATTAATGCTTCCATCTTCTGGACATACGTCTAAATGATGCGTACTTCGCGATAAATAGATCTATCATATCTATTTTAATATATAATATTATGCGTACCTGAAGATGCCATAAATCCGCTAATTTATTTAGTACACTCACGTTACAAGGTAAGATTCTTAAATCTAGCCTTGTATAATGCACGCGCCTGAAGTCGTGCATGCATAAAAGTGAGATCTAAATTTTTCACACCAACGTATCTTTACTCCCAGTATTCATGTTCCTCTATCCACATATATCCAGAATGGCTCAATAAAATGGCCTGAAGACCATACTAGAGCATTCACATGAACTTTGAAAAGTCTATCATAAATTAGATTAGTGGAATACTTAACAGGGGAAGACCATGACATATAATGTCATGGACATAAATATAGAAAGGGAAGATATGATATACCTATACTTGGAATAATCAATGTCAGACCTATATCAGATACAGAAGTTCTTAAAAGTCCCATATTACTTTTGTAATATGATAGGTTATTAGATTATGCCATTGAATATATATATACTAGTCATAACCCGTGCCCGCGGGCACGGTTCATTTAAGATTTTCCCCTGCAAATCTCTGTTCCCCAAAAAATTATTTCCACAGCCAAAATTTAAAAAAAACAAAAAATTAGCGTAAAAATATTAAGCGACACGGGCACCTTCGGCACGGAACAACAAATTGAGCACGGGCACCTTTGGCGTGGAACTACAAATTCGGCTCGAAACAACTAAGTAGCGTAGAACAACAAATTCGGTACGGGCGCCTTATGCGTGAACAACAAATTAGCGTAAAAAAATCAGCCGGTGCCTTCGGCACAAACTAACAAATTAGTGTAAAAAAATTTAGCGCGCACCTTCGGCACGAAACAACAAATTAGTGTAAAAAAATTTAGTGGGCGCATTCGACAACCCCAGTTAGACATCCCTCAAATGTAATACTATAGGCCCCTACAGGACAAACCCAGTTAGACATCCCTCAAATGTCATATAGAATTTCTCCCATACTATCATGATGGGAGTTTGTTTTTCAATTAGGAGCTTTGTAAGCTTGCTTACTTTCAAAAAAAGGTTTTAAATAAAAGCACAGATGGTGAACATTAATTCTCCTCATTCTTAGGGTGGTTTGTGTAATTTGTTTCAAAAAAAAAGGTTTTAAATAAAATCACAGATGGTGAACATTAATTATTATGGTGAACATTAATTCCGGGGCTTCATCTTGAATTGGGCCCACATGATTTTGCCCGGACCCAGCAAAATAAGGCCCACATGATTTTGCCTTGTACCCAGCAAAATGAGCGGAACCCTAAATGCCGACGGGTTTCTTCTTTTATACCGACGATTTGATCGTGCGTTAAAAAGACATGCATGTTGCAGACAGACATGCATGTTGCAGCTATCCACCAATGTGCACAAGCTTGCGCCCATGGAATACAAAAAAAGAAACAGTAAATGGGCATAACAAAGGATTATGCGTGAAAGGAAAAATATAAGAAATCGAGCATGAGTTAAGTAATTAAGACTGCAATTTCTTGTATCTATGATAAAAGTAGGATCTATGCCACACATCACATGGACATAGCAAATATTAGAACTAATAGCTGCATACAAACTTTTAAAAACTAATAACACAATACATTCATAAAAACTTTTAAAAAACATCAACATGCTAAACTGAAACAAATGCCAAAAGAAGAACTCAAAAGTTCTTTTATCCTAAACATCTTATTACTGCTAAAAATAGGAAGACTTGCCCTTAGAAACCACTGCACCAAAATTAACATTTTGAGTAACCAAAACATTCAGTTACCAAATGTAAATGCCCCCAGCCTATTTTCCAGACCAAAATATGAAAATGATTCAACAAAATCTTAATGAATTTTTCATAACATGCCATAAATTTATAAAAGTGACATTACATAAACACTGTTTCTCTCGCTAAAAGCACAACATCTTCAAGGCCCTTCAGCTGCTTGTATAGCTCAAAATCGCAACACTTCAACAGAGCAACAAATAAATGCTTGACGTCGGCTAAGCATTGCAACATGATATTCTTAGTCTATACAAATCCTGCTCATCAATAAAAGCAATACCTGTAGTTTTTCATAAAACCTTATAAGCACCAACATACAATTAAAAAAATAATAAATTCACCACTAATGCTGCTCGATATTACCTTTTAACCATTTACATCTCTTCTAATAACCAAAGCTAAAAAGCAAGGGATCAAAGTGCGACCTGAAATAGTATTTGGAACACAAAGATAAAATTATTCATTGAGATTTAGTTCATCCTAAAAATTTTAGTGCCCCATAAATATAATTCCCTCCAGATTCAGTTCCACCCACAATCTGGTTTCCCCATAGAATCGAGTTTAAGTTTAAAGTTTTAGTCTCCCCTAAAATTTATTTCCCCAAAATTTAGTTCCCCTCCAAAATTTTAAAGTTTCCTTCCAAAATTTAGTTCCCCCGTTTTTTCTGTGTTTTCCATGTATCCAGAACGTCATGGTTGTTTAATTATTTTTTGACTTAATTAAATGTGGCATGCATTTGATTACATCATTTTCAGGAATTTGGTCATGTACTCTTAGGACTAATGGTTTTGTATCTCCTTCAAGTTTTTTATAAAAAAATTAAAATTTAATTTGAGAACATGCAATTTGATTACATCCTTTCTCATAAATTCAGTGTCTGTATTTATGTTAGCCATCCTTTTATGCTTAATTTTTGCTAATATGGATGCATAAAGTTAAAGGTCTGAAATAGGTGCATATTAGTATGTGAAGGTAGAAATATATATTCAAGGAATAAAAGCAGTTGTTATGGACAGTTTATTCATTTTTTATTAGAAGCAAGCACATATTTTAAAATTATGGACATAGGACAATAACTAAGAATTTGCACATATGGGCAACATACTGCTGGCATATACATGAAAAACACAGCATCTCGTTCAACTACTAACCTATTATTAAGCAATCATGCAATGGAAGATATTTACTTCTTATTTTACATGTAAAAAAGAGAGATCAAATTTTGCATTGTCAATTCAAGCATTGCATACGACGGTTCAATGAATTACTTACGACTTGCATATCAAAAAGCATTGCCTATAGAGAAAGAATTGCACATGATCAGGCACGCCATTCGCCTTTCCAGTCAACATATCAAAAGATATCACATGTTTGTATGCATCTTGAGCAAAGATGACAGGGGCATACTCCTCTTCAATGGGTGACGTCCCGGGTTATTTAGTGGCAGCATCGTCTTCACGAATAGGAGATGGCTCATGTGAATCAATCTTCTTTATAGTCCATCATTGTTGCTTCTCAAACTCTTCTCTCTCATAACACAAAACCATCACAGCATAGGCTACACCACATGTAAATGACCTCTCAAATGCAGTTCTTTCTGCATATGATACAAAAGTCATAAGCACATTACAGAGTAATAGTTATTTTTTCAACTGTCGGCAATGTCAGCCAACAAATTCACATTAAATTCAACTCTTTGAGAAAATAATTTATTGGTGATTTTGTGCATATCATTTCAAGGAGTTCCCCCAGTAATGATCAGAGAAAGGACCAATCATATCAGAGTGTTTATTTCAAACACAACAACAAAACAATAACTGAAATCATACATCCTGCCACGTGATACAGCTAATTGCTGCTGCAATTTAATTGCCAAGATGCAAACTTTAAGGGTTTGAAAGCAATTTCCAGTAAAAATAACAACATTGAAAGCCTAACCGCTTCTTAAATAAAATTTGCTTCTCAAAATCAAGCAAATACTAAATGCAATCATAAAATTCCCAAAGGAAAAATAGAAGCAACAAATTTTTTTGTCTATATATGTCATAAAACCAATAATCTATATGATTAAAAATCACATGTAACTTGGGTCATATTTCGAATCTGTTGCAATTTTTCGACCATATGATATTTTAGAATCTGTTACAACGTCTACAACTTAAAATTGTAACTTAAACTTTTAACCCATACAACTTCTGTAACCCATACAATCTATAACCCATACAATAATCCATTAGATATTTTAGAAGAGAAAAAGCACATGAGACACAAAGCAACTATACCTGCAGAATCTCTCCTTCAAAATCATAAAAATATTCACTATAAATGAAGCCTTCAGATGGATCAACAATAGATGATTCAGTTTCCCACCAAACTCTTAGAAACAACTTGTCCTTCAAATTTATTTTAATGTGGAAGATAAAGTGATATGGTTGGCCAATCCATTATTCTAACTGTTGCTTACACTGCAAAGAGGCCTAATGGAGTAAAATATTGATATATGCCCCCCACACAATTTGTGTGCCATGTCATTAACCTCTACCATGGAATACTACGACACATTATTTCGTAGAGGCGTGGAGAATGCTCGGCCTTGAGCATATTAAATTTCTCTAGAAACAACTAATCATAATATTATTTACTGAGCATTATGTTAATCTAAATACATAGAAATCATGTGAAGAACGACAAAGCATCTCTAACAGAAAAATAATCAACTTCATAAACCTTCTGGCACAGTCATCAACTATTCACCCAATGTTTACCACTGAATCCTCTGGAGAAACAAAAAAAACTATTGGCTAAAGAACCAAACAAATTCATAACAGAAAATAATGTGGCACAACAAATATTTGATGCATATTGTATATATGAACATTAGGGTGATAGTGTTGGCCAATCCCTCAATCTGACTACATCTTATGCAGTAGATCGGCAACTTGAAGCCAATCCATATATGCCCATCACACAAATTGTGTGCCACGATATTAGCTTCTCCCGTGGAATACCATGCCACCTCATTTCTTTAGGAGGAAGCGCTCGGCATTGTGCATATATATAATTTAGCATAGGCATAAAAGCACTAAAAGCATGTACAAAGTAACATCAAAATGTTAAGCAACTCTTTCACAAACAACCATAAGAATATATCACTTCCAAAGAGCTTGTTGTAATGATATATAGAATTCTGGAAGAAAAATTTGTTTCATCCCTTTAACAAAATACTTTATAAAATTTGTTCTGGAAATAAAATTCTGGAAGTATGCTGTCAAAATTCTGAAAGTAAAATTCTGTAACCCAATTCTGGACATCATAGCAAATCTGGAAGTAAAATTAAAAAATTTGTTCTCATGGCTAATACAATTTGTTCTCAAAAATTTGTTCTCATGGGTGAACATTCAAAAAATCTGTAACCCTATCGTTTATAAGATTTGTTCTCAATGACGAACAACTTTATTGCATAATCAAACTGAACACCTCAAAGATCAATGATGAACACATTGATTAAACAAAGGCATAGGAAATTGGAAAAATGTTGCAACTTTAGAATGATAACATGGAAAGGAGTAGGACCCAACACACAAAATCCCAAGGCCAAGGCCATTAGAGAAGAAATAATAAATACCATGCTCGGGAATTTCTCAAAATAGAAGAAGAAGAAGAAGCATGTAATTTACCTTTTTTGTTCACTCAAAAAATTGCATTTGTTGTTGAGGATGTAATTTCGGTTTATGGTGTGTTGTTTCCTTGTTGAGAGGTGGACTTGGATGCTGACTGCTCACTGGCCTCACTCCTACTGATCTTGTTGTCCTCGCCCTTGTTGATGTTGCTGTCATTCTGCTCTTGTTCTTTGATATCCTCTAAGTACATCTCTTCGATCATCGGCTTCCAGAGACAAACTCAACGTTAATGAACCAGTTTGACACCTGCAAGATTAAAATTGGCCATTGTCAGAGATGTTAAAAATTTCAGAAGTAACGGACAGAAATGTGCATTAATGATGGGACTTATTCTTGTTTCTCTTAAACCAAACACACCCTTAAAGTTAGGAGTAAGTAAGAGAAAAGAATAAAAGTCTTTAATTTAATTTTGGATTCATGGCTAAAAGTAATTGTTACTTTTGATTTAAAATTAATATCATGCAAAACAAACATAATATTTGGATAATCATTTTATCATACGAATGTTTTCCTACACCGCAAGCTTGGATTTGGCCACGATATTTCACGAGCGATGATTATCTGACTGCTGTGATTATTTTCTAACGTGGACACTACGTCAATGCAGCTCTTCATAACCAATGCTCATTTTCAGATTTCAGATAACTGATCACTTTACATGAAACTTATACTATTATCCAAAAATTCTTTCAAAGATTAGCCAAAATGCGATCCCAAATTTCCATAAGTAAAGCTTTATTAATAAAATTATGGACAACAAAGAGGGAAAAGAAAATCTTACCTCGACCTCCTCCTCCTCCAAGGGATCGAAGAGCCCCACATCATACAATGCCATCTTCCCTTCGTCAAACAACATTACACCCCCCCCCCCCAAAAAAAATTGAGTAAATTCCCAAAAATTAACCAAGATTAACATAATTAATCTCAAATTTAATCAAATAAAATTACCTTGATAAGCCTCTTGAATCTGCTGGAACCGCCTCTTCGCCTCATCCACTACCCTCGGCGCCCTCACACGCTGATCCGGATGCCATTTCTGTATCACAAATTACCCATAAACCCCAACAGGGGAAAAGAGCTTGCATGAGTTCTACAAAATTGAAGTTTTATAGCACGTTTCAATTATTTAGCATGATTTAATACCTATTAAATTATAACATCTGGAGTCATCTTGAAGTCTAGTTTTCAATGCCTTTTTGTTTCAGCCAAATGAGAATTCTGTAGTGGAATAGAAGTCTAAAAAAAACTACAGACTATTCTTTATCCAAAATTTATAATTGTAAGGATAATTACAGATTTAAGGGTGATGCCTTTGATTGGGTTGTCCAGTTCGTTTGCTCGGCATGGGCAGATGCGTTGGATGTAGAGAAGGTGTTTGTTAACGTCTCCGGGGAAGTCCGTCGGCCAGGAACAGTCGATCAACGCCGTGACATGGTCCTAGCCTTGAGTCGTTTCTCCTGTTGAGAAGAAGCGAATCCTAAATTTGCACCTTTGCCGCCATTAAAACAAAATGAAGCGTCGGTAGGCGCTTCGGAACAAAATTAAAACAAAAATTGCGAGCTTCCGATAGGCGCTTCGGAACAAAATGCACTCACCATTGCGAGCTTTCGGTAGGCACTTCGGAACTTCCGGTAGCCATTAAAAAAAATAAAACAAAATGCACTCACCATTGCTAGCTTCCAGTTGGCGCTTTGGAACTCCGAGCATGAAGTGTCGGGGCAGATGCCAAGAACGGCGTAATACGATCCGGACCGTTTGTTTAGAATATTTCTTAAGCCCCTAAGTACAAACATGCATGCAACTTTCCTTCTATCAGAATTGAAAAGAAAAGAAAGTGAATAGATTTGGAAAGAAAACTCAATCAGCTTCTATTCACATGACTTGTTTGCTCCGAATTTGACCCCTTTTCTCTTTAATACTAAAACGGAACTTATCAATTTCCCTATTTATCCTAATTAGTTAAATGCAAGGAAGGCAACTGAGATGCCAAATTCCCTTAAAACATACCAGTTTCAGACTTGCTTTCATTAGATGATTGATTTGGTTTAAAGATCCTCTCAAAACAATATATTTTGAAATGATTTTCTCACTTCTCTCAAAAAGATGATCAGTTTTTTCCCCCTTCATTATGATGTATTGCTAATTTTTTTAACTTTTTTTGCTTCTTGCTCACTGAACTCTTTATCACTTGGTAACATTTGCTCTAAATCTTTTGGTATTTGACAGTATCATGTGATTAATTCACAGACAGACACCTATAAAAAGAAGATATGCGCAAATTAAATTGATATTCACTCCATATAACTGCTATTGTTTGTATTTCATCGGAATAGTCTTGTGCTTATTTTCATCTTTCTAGCAGCACATCCTTGGGATTGAAAACATGAATTCAAGGAAATGATACAGGGTTACCTTCTTGAAAACATGAAAACATGAGTTCTCGTGCTACGTATATTACCTTCATGTGAGTAAAATCTAAAATGTAGCAAACCATTAGATTGATGTGATTGATGTGATTGATGCATTGCATGATGAACGTGTACCAAGATATTTCCATTTCTCTTTTAGATATACTTCCCCTTAGCTTTAACAATGAGATTATAACAGTTATGCAATTCTTGACGTGTACAAAAAGTTTTAGCAACTAAATGTTGAGACCACAAACTACAACAATGATTCTATGTGACTTCTGCAAGCACCTTTGTTTCTGACGACTTGAATGCTCTTCTGAAATATCCTTAAGAGCTCTAAATAAATTTTACCAGCTTACCAAAATGCGGAAAGAATTGACCATGCATCAGTATTGTTCTCCTGTTACATTGCTATCATCTTCCACAACTGATGTGTGCCTTCCAGGTCTAGCGATTCCACCATATCATAGTCATGTTCACCTGACCATGCAACATCATTGTTCACCTGTGAATTTAGTTCGAACTTGATGTATTTTACTTGCCTTAAATGCCGTGTCTAAGTTTACCACATGAATATGGAATCTACTAAATCAGTTCATATTGTTTGGTTCCAACCATGTTCCCCAACATGTTGCTAAAATGACCTTCCCATATCATTCCTTACAGCTGCCTCTCTCTCTCTCTATTTGGGCCAGAAAGCAGCAGGAATGCCTCAGTTTACCTGTAGTTTAACTTAATAAATCTCCACAATGTAAAATGTAGCAGCAACTGATTGGTCCTATTTATCTCTAGATGGACCTTGATGCATTTATTTGGTTCTTGCTACTTCTTCTTGAGTAGGTTATCCCTAATTATAAACAGCAAAAAAAGACAGATTTCTATGATATGAACAACAAAAAAATTACAGATCTAAAAAAAGAGATCTTTTGACAACTAAACCAAACAAAATTAAGATTTTATAGGACAAAATAAAAACTAAAATGAATAAGTTGATACTACTACCGTGTTCTATTTGCAATTGATCATCACGTGCTCTCTTCTTCGATGACTGGAATAAATCATCAAGTGTTCTATTTGCAATTTCCATCAACAACAACAACATCTAAATAAAAACTTCAGGAAAAAAGAAAAGAAAACCAAAGGGCAAATTTTTATACAGATCCATCCAAAAAACGAAACCCTGAGTCATCTGCATACCTGCTTGAGGGAGGAATGGAATGTGATCTGTCCGATCTCGAGCAGAGGCCGCACGATGCAGAATGCGATCTCCCTCCACTGCTTGCAGACGTAGGCGCAGGACACGACGCTCTTGTGCATCGGCCACCGGTCCTCGCGTGCCGCCACCCTCTTGATGATCTCCGTCAGCAGCTCCGGCAGCAAGCTCGACCACCGATCATCTTTTTCAAGAGGGAGGTGGGGGTTGGGCGTTGGGGCAAAGACAGATGGAATCGGAAAACAAAAGGGGAAATTTTTTTGAAAGATAAATGCAGGGCAGTAAAAGCAAAACCCAAAGGTGAAATTTTTAAGAGGGAGAAATCACGGGATGCGTGCGAGGATTTGGATTCCGCCCAACGTTTTGAAACTTTAAAAAATTTTCATTTCCCTCAACGTTTTCCCCCCAAAATTTTGCATTTTCAAACCAATTTTCAATTTTCAAACTTTCCTCTCAAGTTTCCCTCCAGAACTTATCCTAGTCATCAACTATTGTTTGTCCCAGTCAGCTTTTGCTTGTCCACGTAGGACAAACTCCTGCCACGTAGGACAAAATTCAAAAAAGGTCCTCTTTTATAGAATATATATATATATATATATATATATATATATATAATAAAACAGGGATGTTATCATGGGTTTTTGGATAAGAGAAATTGGATAAGAGATATTGGTTATGTGTATTGTTGTATGTGGATATGTGTTTTGTTGTATAAGAGATTTTGTATAAGAGATAATGGATAAGAGATATTGGATAAGAGAATTTGGTTTTGGTTATGTGTAATTGGGTGTGATGTTTATATAGGGTATGAGAAATAGATATAGGGTATGAGAAATTGATTGGATCACATCAGAATTTTTAAATTTTGAACCACATCCTCTTCATTTTGATCACATCACACACGGAGGGAAAAATTTTTAATCCCATCAGCTCTCGCCATCACAAAAGGAGGGAAAAATTTTGATCCCTTGCCGCAACGCTCAAGCTCACGTTCCTCACAAAATCCTTGCTACGCTCAAGCTCCCGTTCCTCACTTCTCGCCATCACAAAATTCAAAGGTAGAGCACGAAGAGTCAGGGAGAGCGCACGTTCCTCCTCGCCATCTTCTTCTACCTCCAGCTCAACGTTCCTCCTCGACATCTTCTTCTACCTCTAGCTCAAGAAGAGCAAGGGAGAGCACGGAGATCAATCTTGATGTCCTGAACCACGGTTAGCTCTTCCTCTTCTCCTCAATGTTTTTTCTTTTACTTTATTTCACCCTCATCAAGAAGAGCACCCCCATTGCAGTGCATTGATCTTCATCACTTCCTCATCAACTCAACCATTGGTTTGTGAGTTTGCTAGCTTCATCACGTCCTCTGCACCTCAACACTTGGTGAGCACCTTAACCCTTCATTCAAGTATCTCTTTTTAGTTAAGGCAGTTGCACATCAAAATAGTGGTTGTCCTGTGAAAATTGTTAATACTGAATTGTTAATACTGCATTTGTTAATTGTTAATACCGAATTATTGGCATATTAGTCCTATGCTATTTCCATTCTAATATTGGCAGTATTTTGAATATTGGATTTATGAATTTATTGACTCCTGCTGAATTTATTGGATATTGGCTTGCACATTGGCATATATCTTCATAAATTTGCTGAATAAATATTTGCCCAATATTCAACATATTTTAGCTTGCACTTTAGCAAATACAATAAGAAATTTGAAGGAATTTGATATTCAAGATGATGTCAAGACACTTGGGCAATATTCATGTAAAAATATTGAATGTCAACTACTTGGGTGAGAGTATTTTAGCTAAATATTTTATTCAAATACTTGGCTACTTGAATGTCAAATACTTGGGCAATATTCCTGTATTTTTATTGAATAAAGACACTTGATATTCAGCTTTTTTTGATGTTATGTTTCCTTTGATAAATTTTTTTTTGATACGGTTGTCTGCAATTTCATATCAAAAAAATTGAACTTGGATGGATACATATCGAAAAAAATTGAACTTGGTTGTCTGTAATTTTTTTTGATATGGTTGTTTATGTTTCAAAAATTCTAGAAACATTGTACTGTAAACATAAATCCAAGTTAATAATGTTCAATTTTAAACATTTTTAACATTTTTTGATAACACATGTTAATATTCTGATATCCTGTTATCAACATATAAAATTTTAATACTGTTAAATTTTTTTTGATATCCTGTTAATATTCTAATTTTTAACATATCCTGTTAATATTTATAACTTTATATCCAATTGTCCTGATATCCTGTTTTTAACATAAATCCAAGTCCTGTTAACAGGATAGCATTTTTACCATTGTCCTGTTAAAAATCCAAGTCCTGTTAAAAATCCAAGTCCTGTTAACAAGATATCAAGTTAATTTTAACAGGAAAATTGGATTTTGAAGTATTTTGAAGTATAACATTCATATAATAGTCAAGTTGGTTATTCAAACTAACCAACATTCATATAACATTCAAACAGGACAATTGGATATCCTGTAGCATCAAGTTTAGCATTCATATATGTATGTTTGTTTTCCTGCAGCATATTCAAACAAACAAACAAACATCAAAGTTTTGAATTGGATATCCTGTAGCATCAAGTTTAGCATATATGTTTGTTTGTTTAGGATATCCAAAACTTTGAATATCCAACATTCATATTCAAAGTTATATGACAATTGGATATCATGTAGCATCAAGTTTAGCATTCATTCAAGTTTAACATTCAAACAAAATTTGAATATCATCTACCTCCAGCATATCCAAACAAAATATATGCTAAACTTTGAATATCCTAAACTTTGAAATCCTAAACTTTGTAACAGGATATGCTAAACTTGGATATCCTAAACTTGATGTTTGTTTGTCATATTCAAATTAAAAAATTGATGTTTGTTTGTCATATCCTGTTATATTCTGTTATATTCAAAGTTTAGGATATCACCCTAATTTGAATGTTTGTTTGTTTGTCATATCCTGTTATTTCTATGTATTTCTATGTATTTTTAATTTGAATGAACTTTGTAACAGGATATCACCCTAATTCTATGTATATTTCTGTTACAAATAACAGGATGTTTGTTTGTCATATCCTGTTACAAACAAAAAAATTCTATGTAACAGGATATCCTGTTACAAAGTTCATTCAAATTACAAATAACAGCATATCCTAAACTTGGATATCCAAAACTTTGAATATAACAGGATGTTTGTTTGTCCTGTTACAAATTAGGGTGATATCCTGTTATATCCTGTTACAAATTAGGGTGATATCATGTTACAAACAAACATTCATTCAAATTAAAAAATTGATGTTTGTTTGTCATATAACAGGATATGCTACAGAATATTCAAAATTTTAACATTCAAACAAAATTGTCATATAACTTTGAATATGCTACAGGATATCCAAGTTTAGGATATCCAAAAAAATATATCTTGGATATCAGAAAAACGTATATGTTTGTTTGTTTGTTTGAATAACCAACATTCATATAATCAACATTCATATTACTATTATAGTCAAGTTAATTTTAACAGGACAATTGGATATCCTGTTAAAAATCAAGTTTAGCATTTTTTTATATGTTTATATCAGAAAAATATATCTTGGATATCAGAAAAAATTTTGTATAACAAAGTATCACTCACTCAATTGAATTTTTATACAAAGTATCACTCACTCAATTGAATTTTCAAGGTAAAAAAATGCTAAAAACTGGATATTCTCATCTATTCTCACTATATTTTTATTGGTTTTCAAGGTTACTCACTATTTAGAATTCAAATACAAAATATTTAGAATTCAAATTCAAATATTTTAGAATATTCTCATCTATCTTGAAAACTGTTTCGGAGTGTTTTTCGCACTACAAAGCGTTGACCGTGGAGAACCCGGTCAACGTGGTCAAGGGGCCCGCTTTGGGTCCCTTGGGGGGCTTCGAATTGGTGCAGAAGGGGCGAGGGGAAGCCTCGGCCCTGGTTGAGACGCTCGGCCTCGGACAGACGTGCTCAGCCTCGGCTGGAAGGGGGACGAGGGGTAGCCTCAGTCGCCCGGGTAGACGCACGGCCGATGGGCGGCGAGGGGGAGTCTCGGACCCGACTAAGACGCTCGGCCTCGGCGGGGCGTGCTCGGCCTCAGCAGGCTGACGGTGAGGGGAAGCCTCACTATCCAGTCGATCGAGTGGTCGGAGAGGGGCGAGGGGTAGCCTCGGCCCGTTGATCAGCTGTCCACCTGCGTAGACGAGAACGCTCGTCAGGGGGCCGGACCTTGGTTCCGGCCAAATCCCCTCCGATGCCTAAGTCAGATAGTGATCTGAGAAAGGAGGCCCGGCGGAGACGGTTCGACTCGTGAGGAGATCGTAACGGCGTCTCTCGGCACGAGCGGGGGAGGAAGGAGATGAATTGGGGGAACGAGGTCGTTGATGGAGTACCTTAGGTTTTGTTACCTGAGATGCGGTCCTTTTCTTCGTCGTCCTCCGAGCCCTTTTGTAGAGCTCCCTGCGTGATTGCCTCTGGCCCACGTCCCACGCCCGCCCTCAATCGTGCCCCATCAATCCGCCCCCTCGCCGCCGCTCTCTTCGCCATTCCAGCACCTCCCCATTACCGCCATTTAGTGGTCGCGCGTTCGGGGGAACGGTTTTCGCAGGAGTGGGTGTGTGTCCAGCGGGTTATCGGGGCCGGGTCGGATCGACATTCGAGAAGATCCCTTACAGGGCCTTTGTTGAATGGGCTTGAGGATGCAGGTGGGCCTTCGACCAGTAGTCGGGCTCCTGGGCTCGTGTCTTTTGGGGTCTCGGTCAAATAGGCGTAACAATTGCCCCCATCGGTCGAGTTGATTGGCTTCGGCCTGTTCGGCTCGGCCGATGTGACCTCTGCCGATGTTGACAAGCTCGCCAGTCGATGCCGACTCATTTATTAGTCGTCATCATGGGTGGGCCCGTTCGATATTTTTAAGGCGCGGGCTCCGAAGCGCCGTCGGTCCTCTGATGCCGCCACGTGTGGCTGTAAACTTACCCCCTCCGTTCACGGGGCCGTCTTCAATTGGGAAGCTGAGGGGTTCGGGCGCCGCCATCGGTGGGATCGATCGGCCTCGGCTAGCTTGGTATAACCGCTTCGCCTCCTGGGGTTCCGAGTGGCGCTTCAGCCGAGGCGTGGTCATAAATGTAGGTCATGATGAGGCGGATCGATTGGACTTCCCCTGGCGCCGGTTTTGAAACGCCGCCAGTTATTCGAAGCCTGCCACGCGTTCTTGTCAGCCGATTCGAATTCACCCCTGCGCCCGGTATATAAAATCCTCAGCCGCGTTGATCTCCACTTCTCTCTTGCTTCTCCCGGTATTCAAAGCTTTCCACAACTCGGAGTTTCCCGTCGCCTTCGCTTCCTTGCCTTCTCCAGACTAGTCGAAAAAAGGTAATTCCTCTCTCGCTTTCATCTTATGGCTGCCCTTAGGATAGGCGGTTCTGGTCAAAGGGCAAGGGATCCTTCGGAGTCCAGGCGGGGTGAGCCCCGGCTAGGGGAATCAGGTTCCCCCGCCGGGAGTCATTCTCTTCAGGATAAGGGGAAGGAGAAACTTTTTCCAGACTACGCCTGTGATGACGTGGCGTCGGCTGCCGTACGGCTTAATGTGCCCCCGGTTGTCCTCCGTACGCCGTCGAGGACCCCTCCTTCGGTGGCCGCGGAGATCCGGGAAAGATATCTCTGCTTCCCATACGAGGTTCGGGTTCCATTTGTCGACGAGCGGATTTGCCTTCCGAGGAGCAATGAGGTCGGCGTCTACATCGAGATGTTCCGCCTGGGTCTTCGCTTCCCGCTCCATCCCTTCTTCATCCAGGTCATGGAACATTTCACAGTGTCCCTGTGTCAGTTCACCCCGTGTTCGATCGCGGTACTGACGGGCTTCGTAGCGCTCTGCTGTACCCGTGGTCTGGAGCCGACTCTCCCCCTTCTCTTCCACTTTTACCAGGTCCAGACGGTCGGTCCAGGGTCATGGCTGCTACTCCGAGCTCGTTCGAGGAGGGAATGCCTGATCGGGTTACCCCGCTGGTCAGGGGATTGGAACTCGGATTATGTTTTCGTGGTCTTCTTGGGTGAGGCCCAGATTCTAACAAGCTGGGGCAGTTCTGTCCATCCTCGCCCGTCGTTAGTTCTCTCAGACGCCGACCGGGCAGCCGATGCGCTTCTGTTGGCTATTCCTTTGGAAACGAAGTCCATCTGGTCTTTGCTGGACGACCTACTCCTGAAGGCCGTCTTGTGGTCTCCGGGTAGGTCGCTTTTTCATCCCCGGATCGCCCTATGACTCATCCTGATTTCGGTCTCCTTTGCAGGGATGGCTGGCCGCGAATTCGTCCGTGACGTCGACGAGCTGATCCGTCGTGGAGCCGCTCGGAGCCGAGGTAGTACATCTGGAAGGGCGCCTCGGAGGACCGTTGAGGAGGAAGTGCGCCGAGCCGAGCCTTCCGTGGGTAAGGTGGTGGCCGCGCCTCCCGCCTCTTCTTCTGGCGATCCCCTTCCGGGGGGTGAGGATGGTGCGAGGCGGAAGCGTTCCCCTCCGGCGCCTTCGGAGCCCCACGGTGGAAAGAAGAGGAAGGAGGACGTGGATCCCTCCGGTCCGGCAGGTTCCGCGCTTCCCGTGGCGACCACCGGGGATCCTTCGATAGCTTTGCCAGCCACCCCCCTCGCAGCGTCTTCGCCCGTATCACCAGGGGTCAGGGCCTTGTTGGCGAGCGACTTGGCTTCGATCGTCGTCCCTGGGAGTTCGATGTTTGTTGACCGAGCCCTGGCCCAGCAGGTTGCTGAGGTCTCCGTCCCTCCCCGGGACCGCAGCCTCCTCAAGAAGATCCCGGCCGACAAGATGTCAGATTCCTTGGTCTGGATCCTTCAACAGGTTCGGTTATCTTGCTATCCTCTCTTTCTCTTTATCCTCTTCTTAGCCCATGTCTCGTCTTTTTAGGGTTCAGCGCTCGCTGTGGAGTTGCAGTGCCGAGCCGTCCGCTTGAGGGAGCTGGAGGAGTCCTCCATGAGGGCTCAGGAGCGGGCCGGGGCAGTTGAGGTGGCTATGACGGAGGCCCAGATGGAGTCTCGACGTCTCAACCTCCGTGTGGCCGAGTTGGAGGGACGAGTGGGTGACCTCCAGGGAAAGCTGGAGGATGCTCATCAGTCGGCTGAGGAAGCGGCAGAGTCGTTCCGCCTGGAGAGGGAGGAGCTTCAGAGGGAACTGTCGGATCGGCGCCAGGTGGTGCGGCTTGCAGAGGAGGTGGAGAAGGGCGTCGTCGAGACCCTGGGGAAGAGGATCTTCGAGGTTCTCAGGGAGGCCTTCGGTAAGTATGAAGACCTCATCGCCCCTCGGATCGTCGAAGTCGTCCAGTCTTCTTTCCGGGAATGTGCGGAGCGTGTTCGGCAAGCCCCACCGCCGGTCGATCCCCCTCGCTCTGAGCAGGGCGAAGTGCCCGAGGATGTGTCCTCCCGAGCTCGGGCTCCCTAAGCCGTCCCTCTCGGCCTTATCCTCAAATTTTTAAGCATTCGCTTCGCTTTGGGCTAGTCTACTTGAAATGGATCCCTGGCCCCCGCTATCTCCTTCGGCTTCGTTATCGGCTCCATGGCCAATAATTGCTGGTTGCATGGCTGCTAGCTTGGGCTGCCTACTTCGGGTCTTTTGTCAACCAATTTTGCTCTGTCGGTGTCGATCTAGCTTCTGTAGGCGAAGAACTCTGTCATTCGTCGTGAGTAGATTGTTTGTAGGGTGTTTCCTTCGCCTTGATCCCCTGTAAATAAGACGCATTTTTGTACTCTGGTTAGCTATTATAAACGAAATCGACTTACTTGGACTTCTTGTGTACTTTGCGTTGTCGCCTTGTTCTTGGCTTAGGAATGGACGAAGCTGGCGTTGGCTGGGGGGATTCTCCCCAGACTTAGGGGCGCAGGAGTCGGTCAGCGAGGGCAGAGCTCCTCGGCTTAGGACCGGTCGGCGTCCGTGTCTGCTGGGGGAATTGCCCCCAGACTTATGAGCGCTGGTGTCGGCCGGCGAGGGCAAAGCTCCTCGGCTTAGGACTGGTCGGCGTCCGTGCCTGCTGGGGGAATTGCCCCCAGACTTATGAGCGCTGGTGTCGGTCGGCGAGGGCAAAGCTCCTCGGCTTAGGACCGGTCGACGTCCGTGCCTGCTGGGGGAATTGCCCCCAGACTTATGAGCGCTGGAGTCGGTCGGCGAGGGCAAAGCTCCTCGGTCGGCGTCCGTGCCTGCTGGGGGAATTGCCCCCAGACTTATGAGCGCTGGAGTCGGTCAGCGGGGGCAAAGCTCCTCGGCTTAGGACCGGTCGGCGTCCGTGCCTGCTGGGGGAATTGCCCCCAGACTTATGAGCGCTGGAGTCGGTCGGCGAGGGCAAAGCTCCTCGGTCGGTGTCCGTGCCTGCTGGGGGAATTGCCCCCAGACTTATGAGCGCTGGAGTCGGTCGGCGAGGGCAAAGCTCCTCGGTCGGCGTCCGTGCCTGCTGGGGGAATTGCCCCCAGACATATGAGCACTGGAGTCGGTCGGTGAGGGCAAAGCTCCTCGGCTTAGGACCGGTTGGCGTCCGTGCCTGCTGGGGGAATTGCCCCCAGACTTATGGGTGCTGGAGTCGGTCGGCGAGGACAAAGCTCCTCGGCTTAGGATCGGTCGGCGTCCGTGCCTGCTGGGGGAATTGCCCCCAGACTTATGGGGCTGGAGTCGGTCGGCGAGGGCAAAGCTCCTCTTCCTCCTCCAGTGAAGCGGCGGTCCCCAACCTTTCATGCTATTGGTGTCATGTCAACTCCATCGGGGTTTTAAATGAAGGTAACAAAAGGGATGCATTTGTACTCTCAAGAGTCCTGCCGGACCGGTACATTTGGAGGAAATGGAAAAAAAGAAATGAAGCTAGACAGAGAGATGTAAACTTAGATAACTCCCTCATACTAGGCCGCTTCCGGGGGGAGAGACGTCGCCCGCTCACTCTATGATGCGGAGGGGGCCTTGGATGGTGTTGATCTTCTTCCCCTTGTCTGGCTGTGTGGAGGTCCCTTCTCTGTGGGCCGGCTCATCGGCCTGATTCCTGGCGTGCCCTCGGCTCATCAGCTTCTCAATGTCCTTTTTCAAATGCCAGCAATCTTCTGTGGCATGACCATCGTCCTTGTGATACTTGCAGTACTTCTCCCTGTTCTTCCCGCCTCTTTTAGCCTTCGGTGGGGGGCGATCAGCTCGCTCTTCCTTCTGTACTTGGGTGAGAATGGCGTCCGGGGTGATGTCCCTCGCGCTTTCTCCCCGCTGCCTGTTCCTTTGCCTCTTCTCGGTCGGGTACCCTTCGGGGCTAACTCGTCCGCCGTCGCCGCGCTTGGTCCCTCGAGCGGCTTTTCCTGCATCCTCGGCCAAGGCCTCCTCGGTCAGCATGAAGCGTTCGGCCCTTGCCATGATCCCGGGGAGGTCCTTCGGGGGGTCGTTGTGTAGGGACTTCTTGAGGCCCCTGTGGCGAAGTCCTTTCTTAAGGGCCGTCTGGACCACCAGGTCGGGTGGGTTGTTCACGTTCAGCCTTTCCGCATTGAAGCGACGCATGAACTGTCGGAGTGGCTCGGCCGGGCCTTGCACTATGTTGAACAGATGTTCAACACCAGGTTTGATCAGCCTCCCCGCCATGATCTGTTTGCAGAACAACTGGGCGAGTTGTTCGAAATTGTCGATGGAGCGGCCGGGCAGGCTGTGGTACCAGATCCTCGCCGCTCCCCTGAGAGTAGAATAGAAGCCCCGACAAAGCAGGTCATCGTCAGCTCCCTGGAAGGCCATGTCCCCCTCGTAGTCCATCACGTGGTGTGCCGGGTCTCCTATTCCGTCGTACTTTCCCAGCACCGGGATCCTGAATCGAGAGGGGACCCGTGCGTCGGTTATTCTCCGTGATAAGGGACACCGGTCTCCGTGGATGCCTCCGGGGATGCGGTACTCGCCTGCCTCTGGATCGATCGGGGGTGGAGGTAGCACCGGCGCCAGCGGGGCTGGCTCCGCAGCCTTCGCCACGCTGGGGGTCGGGCTGTCCTGACGCTCCCGACTCCTCCTGCGGGAGCTCCTGCTCCGCCGTGATCGGTCTCTCGAGTGGTGTCGTTCGCTTCTCCTGCGGCGGGACGACCGTGATCGACGAGACGATGCCGTCCTCGATTCGCCGTCCGTCCCTTCGGTCTCTCTTCGGCTCCTTTCACGATAGGGTGAGGAGGCGCGTGACCTCGCCTGACGAGAGCCGGACAGCGTGAACCGACGCTCTGTGTTCGGTTTCTGGGCCCCGTGGTCGTCGACCACGGCAGACCGCAAGTGCGGGGGATCCCCTGTCCATCGATGGCCATCGTCCGACGTGCCCCTGTTGGGCGGCGCCGGGCCGACGAGTTGCTGCACCGTCACGACCAACGTCTGGAGGCTTGCGTTGGTCTCCTGAGCCAGGGCGCGGAGTTGTCTTTGCGTGGCCAGTTCTGAGCCGCCGGTCTCTTCGGTTGAGAGGGCATGGTGGTCGCCGACAGGCATGTCCTCGGGGTTGCCCTTCGATGCGTCATTCCCCTCCTCCGGGATGGGGGGCATGCGCTTCCTTCCGTTGCTGGCTCGTGCCATTGTTGGTGTGGTTTTCTTCGTGGGACAGTTTTCGTTCCCACAGACGGCGCCAGATGTTTCGGAGTGTTTTCTCACTACAAAGCGTTGACCGTGGAGAACCCGGTCAACGTGGTCAAGGGGCCCGCTTTGGGTCCCTTGGGGGGCTTCGAATTGGTGCAGAAGGGGCGAGGGGAAGCCTCGGCCCTGGTTGAGACGCTCGGCCTCGGACAGACGTGCTCGGCCTCGGCTGAAAGGGGGACGAGGGGTAGCCTCAGTCGCCCGGGTAGACGCACGGCCGACGAGCGGCGAGGGGGAGTCTCGGACCCGACTAAGACGCTCGGCCTCGGCGGGGCGTGCTCGGCCTCGGCAGGCTGACGGTGAGGGGAAGCCTCACTATCCAGTCGATCGAGTGGTCAGAGAGGGGCGAGGGGTAGCCTCGGCCCGTTGATCAGCTGTCCACCTGCATAGACGAGAACGCTCGTCAGGGGGCCGGACCTTGGTTCCGGCCAAATCCCCTCCGATGCCTAAGTCAGATAGTGATCTGAGAAGGAGGCCCGGCGGAGACGGTTCGACTCGTGAGGAGATCGTAACGGCGTCTCTCGGCGCGAGCGGGGGAGGAAGGAGATGAATTGGGGGAACGAGGTCGTTGATGGAGTACCTTAGGTTTTGTTACCTGAGATGCGGTCCTTTTCTTCGTCGTCCTCCGAGCCCTTTTGTAGAGCTCCCTGCGTGATTGCCTCTGGCCCACGTCCCACGCCCGCCCTCGATCGTGCCCCATCAATCCGCCCCCTCGCCGCCGCTCTCTTCGCCATTCCAGCACCTCCCCATTACCGCCATTTAGTGGTCGCGCGTTCGGGGGAACGGTTTTCGCAGGAGTGGGTGTGTGTCCAGCGGGTTATCGGGGCCGGGTCGGATCGACATTCGAGAAGATCCCTTACAGGGCCTTTGTTGAATGGGCTTGAGGATGCAGGTGGGCCTTCGACCAGTAGTCGGGCTCCTGGGCTCGTGTCTTTTGAGGTCTCGGTCAAATAGGCGTAACAAAAACCAATAAAAACTGGATATCCAAAATTTTGTATAACAAAGTATCTTGAAAACCATCTATCTTTGATATCCTGTTTATTTTGTATTATCATGAACCCAATTGAATTTTTTACTGACTGTGTAATTTTGTATTATCATGTACCCACACTCCCCTTGTAGATCAACCTCTCAGTGAGAGCTTCATCCATTGGTTAGAGCTTCATCACAGCTTGGTGTTTTGAGTTTGGTTTTTCAGGTATGGAGAAAAATTGATTGAATGTGTTATTTTGTATTGGGCATGTTTTTGGTTAGAGATGTGTATTCAGTTATGGAGAAAACTTGATATGTTAATGAGAAATTGAGATATTCTAAAATATATTTACATTGAATATATATTTCATATGTAATTGGGTGTGATATTTATTTTTTTGAGTTTATGCAAACTATATATTCAATTTTTCAGTGCAATTGAGATATTTATATGTTAAAGAGAAATTGAGATATTCAAAAATATATTAATGCAATTGGATGTAACATTGGATGTCCTGAACAATCTTAGCTTGATAAGTTTGATAAGCTTAATATATCCATCAAACGTATCAAGCTTATCAAGCTTATCAAGCTTATCAAGTTTGATATATTGGAAGTGAACAATTTACATGTAAACTTGATAAGCTTGATATATTATACACATAATAGCACAATGTAAACTTGATAAGCTGGATAAGCTGGATATAATAGCAACTTCCAATATATCAAACTGGATATAATGCAATTGGATTCAAAAATATATTAATCCAAAATGGGGTATATTATGTCCTGCACAATCTTAGCTTGATATATTATGTCCAAAATTGACTTCCTATTTTCATTACTAGAAGATTGGAAACTTAAATATTATAGCTAGAAGAAATTTGATTTAAGAGTATGAGTATGTATTTGAATATTAGACTTCTGAATTTTTAGAGTTCTGTTTTTTTATTTCATATTCAGTTTGACACTTGGACTGACAAATTTGGCATAAAAATTTGTATGGACATTTGGCATGATCATTTGACACTTGAATTAGAACATTTAAATTTGAATGTGCCTGCCAATGCTTTCATAATTGTCCCTCTCACAGTTATTTAAATTGAACCCTCAAATTGAACCCTTAAATTTTTTTCTTTGGCCAATTTGAACCCTCTCAAAGTTATTTAAATTTTTTTCTTTGAGTTTGAGCTTGAGAGCTTCATAATTGTCCTGTTAAATTGCATACTGTTTGAATGTGAAACTTACAAACTGAATTTTGAGAATATTCTGTTTTGCTTGAATAGGAGAATGGATGAGCTTGGATGAAGCTTGAGAATGTAAAACTGTTTTGCATTATGTATTCTGTTGTTATAATTCACAAATTCTCTCAATTCTCAATGTTCTTGGATGAAGCTTGGATGAAGCTTGAGAATATTCTGTTGCAGATTGTAAAGCTTGAGAATGGATGAGCATTTTGAATTCAGTGTTGATAAATTTAACAGTACCCCATATGGATGAGCATTCTAAAATATTCTCATCTATTCAAAATGATGTATTCTTCAAAATGTTCATCAAAAGATTTTGTATTTGAATTCAGTTTTTATTGGTTTTCAAGATAGATGAGAATATTTTAGAATGCTCAATGCTCAAAATTGGTGAGAATATTTAGAATTTCAGAGATTAAGTTGAATTCATTAGGTTTGGTGAGAATATCCTAATGCCTATTCAAGATTGGTGAGAAAATCCACTAAAGCCTATTAAGTCAGAAGTGGAATGCCAAGATATTAGCAACAGTTTATGAATTTCAAGTGGAAGTGGAATAACAGAATATATAGGGCTTAAAAGGATATCCTGAATGATGGATATATTATAGGATATCCTGATATGACATGGGAAGGTAGGCCAAATGACATTATTCACTTGGCAATGTTTTAGTTGAGCAGTGAATATTTCTGCTCAACAAATATAACAAAGTATCAATTCATTAAGCAAAGTTCCAGTTTATTGTTTATTGTTGAGCATATATCTTTGTTATTGGAGTTTTAGTTGAGCATATCTCTTTCTTATTGTAGTTTTAGTTGAGCATATATCCATTCATGCTCAATGTTTCAGCTTCATCAAGGATTTGAGTTATTGATATGGAAAACAGGGATCATTTGATAATTTGATAATTTGATAATTTGAATGCCCATGAGTTCATTTGCATTTGAAATGATAATTTGATAATTTGAGATTTTCAGATTTTTGCCAATGATTTGAATACTCAAGTCAGAAATTTCTCACGAGTTGATGTGATAATTTGAGAAATCAAGTAGGCATGATTATCAAAATTTGAGAAATCAAGTAGGCATGATTATCAAAATTTGAGAAATCAACTTTGAGGGTTCAATTTGACTGCCAATGATTTTTGCCAAATTATCACAAGTTGAGGGTTCAAAATTTGAATGCCAATGATTTTTGCCAATGGGAGTCTGATAATCATGAGAAATTTGATAATTTGAATACTCAAGTCTGAAAATGCCAATGATTGAGAAATTTAATTTCACTACCATTCTTTCCATTAGCCCAAATGTGATGTTTATATTTTTGTCCAAATTAGTTCAAATTAGTCAGGGTTCAACTTAGTTCAATTTTTGTCCATGTGATGTTTATATTTTTGAGTTTATATTTTTGAATATTTTTAAATTGAACCCTGCCTGTTGATGTTTATATTTCAGTCAGGCTGCATGAAGTGATAATGGAATCATTGTTAACCTGCAGTGGAATTGTTTAACAGTCTTTTTGAATATTTCATATGCTTCAATTTTAGTCCATGTGATGTTTATATTTTTGAGTTTTCAAACTATAATTTAACTGTTGGATGTAATTTTCAGAGTAGTTGGGTGTAATTTTCATTAAGCTTTCATGTTTAATATTTTGCATGTTTTGTTTTGAATTTTTTTCCTGCAGTTGATAACAGTCATATAACTTTCAATATGGCATGAAAACCAACATTCATATAACATTCATATAATAGTCATATAATTTTGAAGTATTTTGAATGCCAATGAATTATTTGAAGTATTGGCATTCCAACCTAATGAATTATTTTGAAGTATTTTGAAGTATTTCAATTTCACCTAATGAATTGGCATTTGAAGTATTGGAATTGTTCATATAAAACTGACATAATGCAAATCATTGGCAATCCAAGCAAATTGAATTATTTTTTATCTTACTTCTATTTATGATCTGTTTTGGCAACTATTCGTTGTAATGCCATGGTTAACATCATGTATTACATCATATATATAATACACTCATATGGGTTTTACTTTCTTATAGTTTAGATAAAGTGAGAACAACTGAAGATATTGTGAAGGCTTTACTTTCTTATGGGCTTTGTATAACTGTTGAGTACAAGTTATGTACAGATTATTCCAAGGAAAATAGTCAAATATGCCCACTATCAGCAAATAATATGACAGATATTTGAAATAAGTGCTAATTGCGTAGAATTCCCAAGTTTTTATGTCATTACTCTGTTGCACTATAACCGAAGGTTCCCAGGACTCGCATAGAATTAAGATGAGACTAATCAGGAGACTGGTCACTGATGTTGCTGCCAAGTTTTGCTTTAAAGACATCAAATAAAAACACATTGCTGATTTGATGTTCTGATGCCCGATATTCTTCTCATGAAGGAAGGTTAACCCCTTTGGTGCATGATATGTGACCCTCATACTATGAGCCCAATCAGGAGAAGGATTACTGCTTGACACTTGGGTTTCGTTGTCATCTGTTGTTTAACTAGAAATTTAGAAATTTGATTATCAATGGCTGAAATCAATGAGCAGTATCCACTCATATACAATACAATAGTGACCAGATATGGAAATGAAGTGGACCTGCTGATTATTAGTGAGCACAAACAACATACATCAACAGCTTTCAGCAAACATATTGCATATTCAAATGACAGAAAATAAATATTAGTCTTATAGTATCCCAGCAACCCTACCTATGTTTTTATGCATCAGTTTTGATACCTTGCAAAGTTTATGACAAAATTCTACTGTGGTCATTTCTTGAGAACAAACATGCATTAAAGAAGCTCCAGAGTCCATTTTTTTCATTTGAAGTGATGGAATTGTAAAATTTTGCAGCTTTGTGTAACTTGAGAACACCTGATCAAGGAAATTATCATTTGATATGGAAGTGAACCCGGTCTCTAATGGTAACTTGCATTTGTTTGTTGTTGCTTTGTTCTCATCTTTCAGTAGCGCATAATATACCGTGACTATTTGGACCAAAATTCCCAATTTTCTCATAAGTTCATGTATAGAAAATAGTTTACACACATCAGTTTTGAAGTAACTGCTGTTTTGATTCACATGAAGCAGCATTAGCAAAAAGCTCCATAACTTTTCATAGTTCTGCATATGATCAAAATCAATGTAAATTGTAAACGACCCTCAAGGAATGTAATACAAAAAAGACAGTTTTTTGAGAATATATTGCATAAAACCAGTATGTTGGACCAATTGTACAGTCTGTACTTACTTCCTCAATTTTTTTCCTACCAGTATCAATTATGAATAACACAAATTGTTGCTCAATTTTCAGGATTTTGAGGAAGAAGATGTGTGGTCTTTTGCCAGGGAGAGGAAAGAATATGGAAGCCCAAGTTCTCATAAAAGAGTAAACGACCAATCATCATCATCTTCTTCTTCATGCTCTAAAAGGCTTCACTCTACTTCAAGGCTGATCCCAGAGGCCAATGTCAATGCAAAGTCCACATGCAATCTACTCCTGTTAACATCTCTAAGTGCTCCAAACTCTGCTGGTCCAATGCAAATGTAGTAGATCAATATAATGCAAATGAATACAAAGAAGACGATGATCAAGTCTCTCCACATTAATGGCTGGCTAAATAGCTTGCAAGAAGCCAGATCTCTTCATTCTAAGTGTATGAGGGAGCAGGGAGGACTCTCAAGGGGAGAGACTAGCGCAATGGAGGAATGTTATTCTCACAAGGACATGGTTCTTAGAGTAAACTAGAGGTTATTTATGGGGTTTATGTGATAAAGAAATCAAATCCATTGTAATACTTATGTTAGGTCTTATGAATATGAAGCTGATGTGTGGAAGTTTTGTTTTGTTTCTCTAATGTAATCTCTTCATCTTGCCAGTACTGATATTTTGTTTTGTTTAGGTGCATGAGTAGTAGAAGATTATTACTATGTTAGTGTGAGATTGGTATGCATGTGGGAGGAAATGGGATCATTTTGTTGTGAAATAAGTTTCTTTTGTCATATGCTGTTGATTTTAGTTGTTTTTGTGTATTGTATTCTAATCTCTTCAATTATTCTCTATTTGATTAACTTTCTGGTCACGTCTGAGGGGTCAAAATTTTATGGTAGTGATTTCATCATAGCTATATACATAAGATGTTGGTTATATTAATTATATATATTGTGTAGGTTGGTGAACCATTTGAGGCCAGGTTGCACATTATCCCACTGTAACCACCCTTGGACATATGGTGGGCTCACCACCAAGAGACAACCCCTAAAAAATGAGTAAGAGCCAGAGCTGGACATGTGCAACCTCTTCGTTCTCACTCAATTAAATGCACCACCTATGAGAGTTTGGATATTATGTGTTTTCACATGTGTTGAGCCAGAGTAAGCTGAACTCCATGTTAAGTAGAATAGATTTTTTACGCTAATTTGTTGTTTCACACCAAATTTGTTGTTCAGCGTCGAAGGCGTCTACACCGAATTTGTTGTTTCACGCCTAAGGCGTTTACACATTGTTCTGCACCGAAGGCGCCCGCACTAAATTTGTTGTTCTGTACCGAAGGCGCTCACGCATTGTTCCGTGCCGAAGGCGAGCGCGTCGAATTTGTTGTTTCGCAGCGAAGGCGCTCGCGCGTTGTTCCGCACTGAAGGTGCCATCGTTGAATTTGTTGTTCCCGCTAAAGGCGCCCGCACCGAATTTGTTGTTCCACATTGAAGGCGGCTGCGCCGTAATTGTTTTTTCGCACCGAAGGTGCCCACGATGAAGGTGACCATGCCGCTAAATATTTTTACGCTAATTTGTTCTTCCACGCCAATGTCGCCCACACCAAATTTGTTGTTCCGCATCGAATGTGCTCGGGCATTGTTCTGCGCCGAATTTGCTGTTCCGCGCTGAAGGTGCTCGCGCATTGTTTTGCACCAAAGGTGTCCGCACCGAATATGTTGTTCCACACCAAATTGTTCTGCAAATTGAAGGCACCCACGACGAAGGTGCACGTGTCGCTTAATATTTTTATGCTAATTTGTTGTTCTTTTAAATTTTGATTGTGGAAATAATTTTTTGGGTAACAAAGATTTCACGGGGGAAAATCTTAAATGAACCGTGCCCGCGGGCACGGGTAATGACTAGTATATATATATATGGTAAAGTGTTCCTAGGGTGACTCCTTAGATTAAATCTAAGGAGTCGCCCCCATTTTCTCCTATCTCCCAAAATTTTTTTGGATTTTATTTTTCATAGGATTGTTGGTCACGTCATGGATCATCAACATACCAAAAATCAAGTCATTCCAATACTTTAAAAGCCCACATCTACCCCTTGCAACTTTATGGGGTTTTAAGCACGTTTTCAGACCGTTGAAGTTGCAAGGGGTAGATGGGGGCTTTTAAAGTAATGGAATGACTTGATTTTTGGTATGTTGATCATCCATGATGTGACTAATAATCCTATGAAAAAAAATCCAAAAAAATTGTGGGAGGTGGGAGAAAATTGGGGCGACTCCTTAGATTTAATCTAAGGAGTCACCCTAGGAACACTTTACCCATATATATATATATATCTAGTCTAGACGACGTTTGTCGATCTACCTATTTTGTATACATAGATATTCTTTGAGGACAAATATATTTATGAAAATAAAATTTACTCTAGTACCAGACCATAGTTATTAGTGAGCATTTTTCAAAAATAGCGTCGGACTTATGCTTTAAAAAAGCATTTCACCCTTAATTTTATCCAGTAGATAATTCTTTTTGGGATGTCTACTTGAGGTTCAAGCTTTACAAAGCCTGAATACTCTATATAAGGATACGCCCGTACTCTCAAATATTAAAAATCAATAAAGCCAGAAGCTTTTTCCCAAATAAATTCAAACATAGGAAGATAAAGGAACACATGTAGTGCCCACTTTCGTCCAAATCTTACTTTTGGCACGATATAATATGCCACCTTGGAACGTTAATGATGCAAGCCATCATTTACCAATCTTATATAAACGAAGAACCATAAGTTTCTTCAAATATGGTGACATTTTCATTATCTCGTTAAACGGGAAAAATGATTACGAGAACATCTCCACTTCACGTGGATATTGAACCACAATACTTCCTCTAATAGAATTTATATGATATATTTTACTATCATCATTGAATTATGAAGACCTCTTGGTCTCTTGAGAGTATTTTATGGATAAAAGTTAAACTTTTTCACTCCCTAATAGGGCTGATGATGTACATTAGTGTACTCATCTATATATCCTCTTAAAATGGTCATAATCAAAACCTTGTTATCCAACCGCAGTCCAGATTATTATTAATCACAACGGACAAATTACCTTACTTGGATATTGGTTGGGCTGTTACTTACCCTCATACCACCCTCAAAAATGTCGCAGTGGAACTTATTCATCGGGATTAACCATCCTGGATGAATATATTCCGAGATCCCCAAACGGGGGAGGCATTATTGCACATCTTATAGATCGTGCCTTTACGGGTTCATATCCCCTGTTCTTTGCTCAACTTCGTTGAAGTCGAGCTTATTGCGGATTTTTTTGGATAACATTGTGAAATCAATTATATTTAACAACTGGAATAAAATTGAACACCCTGAAGTTTTGTGTTCACACCCAAAAATGGGTTATATGTAAATCATTAAATTGATAATAACGGTATTCTCATCCGTTAAATCCAGTTACTGGTGTCTGCATGGGGACATTAAATTATAATGTTGACCATTAAAATGCCTACTTAGAACCTATTTATATGTGCCTGATCACCACATATAAACAGTTTCCGAGACCTCCTAACGGAGGAAAGCATTTTATCATTATTCTACTTTGCATGTTGCGTCGTTAATCAGAATAAGACCGTCTTGTGGCCATATTTTTCGACGATGCACCTTGCATATAGAGCATCACCAAACATCTATCTTATGAGGGTATTTGGTTGCCATGATGGTCTCTACATAACACCTCTATAAACCATCAGAATGCCGTCTTAGATCTATTTTTTGGGCGTAATTAACCCAGAGAAATAGATTCCGAGCACCCCTTATGGGGAAAGCATTTAGAGCACATATCATAGATTAGATCCTGAATATCCTTCACATTTAGTATTCTTTAATTTCCTAGTATTAGGTTCAACATATTTCTTGTCCTGAGCCTGAAGCTCAAGTGACCATATCATGAATGTGATGAGATCATGAAGATCCACACTTATGAAAATGTTAAACAGTTTTTAAACATTTAAACTGACAATCTGACTATTGTCATAATCACACATCCCTGCTGCTAAAAATCCAGCTAGGATTGACATACCAATAATAATGGATGCAATCCACCAGTAGCAGAAGTGGTTGTCCTCAATGAATGAAGACATACCACGGGTCATCAATGGGAAATATTACTCATTGAGACCTTTAAACAATACCACCACAGGAAACTGAGCTCATTTCCATATCCTCTCTATTTTCTAGAACATCATGAAGAGGAATAATTTGAAATATAAATGTATAATATACGCACATGGGGAGGTGTTTGAATAATAAAAACACACTTGTCGATAATAACTCACGTTTAATTTTTTCCATTTAAATGATAATTATAAATATCGTCTCCACACTCTGTTGCCTGAAGCAATAGCCATGGCCAAAATTATGTGAAACACGGTAATAATAAGTTGAGCTGAACTCACTTATGAAATGTGATGTGTTTGGACCTGAAGTCCTGGTATCAAAAGATATCAAACCTGTGGGTTATATGAGTATTGTATAAACAGAAAAATAAATAAATAAAATTGTATGCTATAAGCATTATGATATAGCTTAGTGGTTAAATTCGCTGAACTCAGGTAATAATCTAGTAAGATGAGCTTGACTCACTTACAAAATATATAAATATGATGCAGCAGACTACCTGGTCATAATTGCGAAAAACCCATATGATAGGCAAATGAAATTTTGGTCTATATTGTTATGGATGTTGTGACAACATTACCTCATAAATTTCTCTTATTACCTGGATAGATTTTTGGGACATCTATGATATGATAAATAAAATAAAATACAACAAATAAAGTACCTTAGAGGACTCCTACTTTAGGTTGTGCTTTGCATCTTTATAAGAGCAAAAGAAAAGATTTGAGTTCATTTTTGTAAATAACTAAAATCTCATCAGATCTCCTGAAGCTTATACCGGATTATCTGTTTTAGCCTATCTATCAAATACCTAGGCAACTTGACTTACAGAAACCATCATCCCGAAGATGACTAGACACCCTGAAGATGAAACTATCATCCTGAATATGAAATACTCATCCTGTAGATTATAACATCATCCTGAAGATGAATGTACATCCTGAAGAAGATACCATCATCATAAAGATGAAATACTTATCTCGAATATGAAAATATTATCCTTATGATGATACCATCAACCAGAAGATGAAATAATCATCCAGAAGATGAATAATCAACCAGAAGATGAAAACATATCATCCTGCAAATGAGAACTTCATTCACCCGAAGTTGATGAAGAAACATGGACAATTGCATTCCACTATATACACCAACTGGTTGTATGAATGCATATTGAAGACCTTTTCCGCTATCTGGAGGAGGGGAAGAATATCATAGGTCCTGAAGTGCCCAACTCATTTATCTGGCCAACTACACGTGTCTTTATAGAACGTTTGCAGTAAAGCTGTTAGCCAGATACAGTGCAGCGCCTGCAGCGCAACACTGGACCATGGATACATAGCTTCTATGCTATCTCCAAGGGTCAAGTATCAGAAACCATGGAAATATATTTGCATATGCAGGTTAAAGATCATCGCGATGACTAAGCACAAAATGAACAGCCACCTCCTGAAGTTCCACACAGCATCATCCTAAGTCTACATCATACTTCTATTCTGAGAAGCTCATCATCCAAGAATCAAATCGAATATTTGCACATCCAGGTCCAGCAGTACCTTGCAGACACAGTGATGACTGGGTCAAAGTCTACAGACATGGAGCCATCTGCCATGTTCGCAGAGCATACCACGTCAGAGCTCCCTTAGTTTCAGCAGCTTCCAGATATGAGTGCAACTTGTATAGATGAGTGATATTGTATTTTGTTTTTCTTTTCGGAATTTTATGGAAGATGTATAGATACTTAGGATATTGGTGTATAGATACATAGGATATCTACAAGCCTGAAGCTTGTATGGTTCAGGGGGAGTCACCTGTAGGTTGTACTCTTTTTCCTTAAGCTGTTGGTTTTTCCCACTAGGGTTTCCACAACTAAGGTTTTAACGAGGCAAACACGATTATTCTGGATCCAAAAATATCCACCCACTTAGCTTTATATGCTAAAACCAAAGAAATGGATGGATAAGGGGGAGTGTTATGAGTGAGGAGGCCTTTGGCCTCCCCACCTCTCTATCCCTGCATTACTCCCCACTACTGAGTAGTAGGGACCCTTGGTATGCCATTGATATGAATATATAGAGGACCATAGCTACGAGCCATGGTTACTCTTTCTTTTGAGTTTGTCCAACAGACGTATATTTTATATATTTTATAATTTATAACTTTTATCATGCTGTTAAACGTGTGGACGGACACAGAACCATAGTTTATGGTCTTGAATGTGATGGACATCAGGCAATAAGCATGCATTGTAACAAAATATATTGAAAAAAGACGACGGTAAATTGAAGTTAATGGAGAGATTTTCTAAATGTTTGAGAAAAGAGAATACGAAACGATTGGTGTTCTTTTATTTTTCCTAATAAGGTTTTCGATTTGTGTCAATATTCGATGGTAGCAGAGAGATCTTCTGTTCGGTTAAAAAAGGAAAGGAAATGCACTGGGAAGAAGCACCATGGAGAAAATAATGCGAAGTTTTGATATGATGTAAAAAATGAAAGCAAGAAATAGCAAAACTGTCCCATAATAATAATACTGTTATGAATGAGGGAGGCCTTTGACCTCCCCTCATCTTTATCCCCCCATTACTCCCCATCATCCCTACTAATGGGGACCTTTGGTATCCTATGGCCTTTGGGCTTTTATAAGTTTTATAAATAGAGAACCATGGCTTTGTGCCATGGTTACTCATTTTTCTTGATTATCCAACACGTTATCAGCACTTTTGTCTCTACTTCTAGAGCTTCTCCTAAAATATCCCCTCAAATCTACCTTACCATGCTAAGGAATCTATTGTTACAGCGATCCGTTGCGGCAAAGATTTTGCGACATCGATCTCCGGAGCAGGGATTATTTTATCTACGATTACATTTTTTTCTTTCCTAGATCAACGATCTAGAGGTATAATTTCTTATCCCGTAGATACATAATATTCAAAAACTCTATACATTTTTGCTCAAAATCTAGAACATACTACAACTATTCTTATATTTTGGCTTTTTGTTATTATTATCATAATATAACAAATTTAAAAAAAAAATTAAAAACTCTTCATCTCTCCCCCCCAAAGGGGGCCTGCCCCTGTCCCCCCCAGACCGGGGGGGCCTCTGGCCGCAGCCCCCCTGGACGGGGGGCCCCTCTGGCCGCCGCCGCCCTCGAACGGGGGGGGGGCCTTCCGGCTGCCGCCCCCCATACGGGTGGGGGGGCTCCTCTTGGCGCCGCCCCCGGACGGGGGGGATCCTATGTCGGCCGCCACCCCCCCCCCGACGGGGATCCTCCATGGCGCCGGCCGCGCCGGTCGTTTTACGTAGATAGGGGAGAGGGGGGACACGATCTGTAAGATGAAGGGTTGGGGGCTTTTACACTCCTTAACAAGAACTCTAAACTTTGTTTTAAGGTTTGTGTACTTTTATGGACGTTTTACTCCTTTTGGTCATTTTAAATTTAATTTTAAAACACAATTACAGCCCATGGGCATGCAGCACAAAACTGAATAATAAATTAATTATTTTGGCTGTTTTTGGGCCTCGAGCCCACTCATAATCCAAATTAGACCTAAACATTATTTTAGAACTGATTTTTTAAATCGGTCTTTCTTACTAAAAATTATTAGAGATAAAAATATTAAGGAAAATTCCTATATATTAATTTTGATAAATTTTTTATTGTTATTAACCATTTGCTACATATTATGTCAAACATGCAAAATATATAAAAATTTGGATTTATTTTTAAATCCTTCATGATTTAAAAATTACAAAGACCTTAAGACCGCTCTGTCTTTAGTTACCTAACCTAAAGATGAATGACGTTTCCCCGTGATCAAAGTAATTTTTAAACCGTAATTTTTTATTGCCATATATGTTGTAAATGTATCTTTTGCCAGCGTAATTGCGTCAATTGATTTTTATATTGCCTGTATACTTTATTAACTGCGTGGATGTTTAAATAAGACAAAATGTGTTTATTGGGATCGGCCAGTATTGATATCCTATTATTAATTTCCTTAGCTTTGTATTTTTATTTTCTGAGAGAAATTGTAGTGAGGGTTTTATGTATATATGTCAAAGACCGGTGTTACTACCTGTTACGCCTATTTGACCGAGATCCCAAGAGACACGAGCCCAGGAGCCCGACTACTGGTCGAAGGCCCACCTGCATCCTCAAGCCCATTCAACAAAGGCCCTGTAAGGGATCTTCTCGAATGTCGATCCGACCCGGCCCCGATAACCCGCTGGACACTCACCCACTCCTGCGAAAACCGTTCCCCCGAACGCGCGACCACTAAATGGCGGTAATGGGGAGGTGCTGGAATGGCGAAGAGAGCGGCGGCGAGGGGGCGGATTGATGGGGCACGATCGAGGGCGGGCGTGGGACGTGGGCCAGAGGCAATCACGCAGGGAGCTCTACAAAAGGGCTCGGAGGACGACGAAGAAAAGGACCGCATCTCAGGTAACAAAACCTAAGGTACTCCATCAACGACCTCGTTCCCCCAATTCATCTCCTTCCTCCCCCGCTCGCGCCGAGAGACGCCGTTACGATCTCCTCACGAGTCGAACCGTCTCCGCCGGGCCTCCTTTCTCAGATCACTATCTGACTTAGGCATCGGAGGGGATTTGGCCGGAACCAAGGTCCGGCCCCCTGACGAGCGTTCTCGTCTACGCAGGTGGACAGCTGATCAACGGGCCGAGGCTACCCCTCGCCCCTCTCCGACCACTCGATCGACTGGATAGTGAGGCTTCCCCTCACCGTCAACCTGCCGAGGCCGAGCACGCCCTACCGAGGCCGAGCGTCTTAGTCGGGTCCGAGATTCCCCCTCGCCTCCCGTCGGCCGTGCATCTACCCGGGCGACTGAGGCTACCCCTCGTCCCCCTTTCAGCCGAGGCCGAGCACGTCTATCCGAGGCCGAGCGTCTCAACCAGGGCCGAGGCCTCCCCTCGCCCCTTCTGCACCAATTCGAAGCCCCCCAAGGGACCCAAAGCGGGCCCCTTGACCACGTTGACCGGGTTCTCCACGGTCAACGCTTTGTAGTGAGAAAACACTCTGAAACATCTGGCGCCGTCTGTGGGAACGAAAACTGTCCCACGAAGAAAACCACACCAGCAATGGCACGAGCCAGCAACGGAAGGAAGCGCATGCCCCCCATCCCGGAGGAGGGGAATGACGAATCGAATGGAAACCCCGAGGACATGCCCGTCGGCGACCACCATGCCCTCTCAACCGAAGAGACCGGCGGCTCAGAACTGGCCACGCAAGGACAACTCCGCGCCCTGGCTCAGGAGACCAACGCAAGCCTCCAGACGTTGGTCGCGACGGTGCAGCAACTCGTCGGCCCGGCGCCGCCCAACAGGGGCACGTTGGACGATGGCCATCGATGGACAGGGGATCCCCCGCACTTGCGGTCTGCCGTGGTCGACGACCACGGGGCCCAGAAACCGAACACGGAGCGTCGGTTCACGCTGTCCGGCTCTCGTCAGGCGAGGTCACGCGCCTCCTCACCCTATCGTGAAAGGAGCCGAAGAGAGACCGAAGGGACGGACGGCGAATCGAGGACGGCATCGTCTCGTCGATCACGGTCGTCCCGCCGCAGGAGAAGCGAATGACACCACTCGAGAGACCGATCACGGCGGAGCAGGAGCTCCCGCAGGAGGAGTCGGGAGCGTCGAGACAGCCCGACCCCCAGCGTGGCGAAGGCTGCGGAGCCAGCCCCGCTGGCGCCGGTGCTACCTCCACCCCCGATCGATCCGGAGGCAGGCGAGTACAGCATCCCCGGAGGCATCCACGGAGACCGGTGTCCCCTATCACGGAGAATAACCGACGCACGGGTCCCCTCTCGATTCAGGATCCCGGTGCTGGGAAAGTACGACGGAATAGGAGACCCGGCACACCACGTGATGGACTACGAGGGGAACATGGCCTTCCAGGGAGCTGACGATGACCTGTTTTGCCGGGGCTTCTATTCTACTCTCAGGGGAGCGGCGAGGATCTGGTACCACAGCCTGCCCGGCCGCTCCATCGACAATTTCGAACAACTCGCCCAGTTGTTCTGCAAACAGTTCATGGCGGGGAGGCTGATCAAACCTGGTGCTGAACATCTGTTCAACATAGTGCAAGGCCCGGCCGAGCCACTCCGACAGTTCATGCGTCGCTTCAATGCGGAAAGGCTGAACGTGAACAACCCACCCGACCTGGTGGTCCAGACGGCCCTTAAGAAAGGACTTCGCCACAGGGGCCTCAAGAAGTCCCTACACAATGACCCCCCGAAGGACCTCCCCGGGATCATGGCGAGGGCCGAACGCTTCATGCTGACCGAGGAGGCCTTGGCCGAGGATGCAAGAAAAGCCGCTCGAGGGACCAAGCGCGGCGACGGCGGACGAGTTAGCCCCGAAGGGTACCGGACCGAGAAGAGGCAGAGGAACAGGCAGCGGGGAGAAAGCGCGAGGGACATCACCCCGGACGCCATTCTTGCCCAAGTACAGAAGGAGGAGCAAGCTGATCGCCCCCCACCGAAGGCTAAAAGAGGCGGGAAGAACAGGGAGAAGTACTGCAAGTACCACAAGGACGATGGTCATGACACAGAAGATTGCTGGCATTTGAAAAAGGACATTGAGAAGCTGATGAGCCGAGGGCACGCCAGGAATCAGGCCGACGAGCCGGCCCACGGAGAAGGGACCTCCACACAGCCAGACAAGGGGAAGAAGATCAACACCATCCAAGGCCCCCTCCGCATCATAGAGTGAGCGGGCGACATCTCTCCCCCCGGAAGCGGCCTAGTATGAGGGAGTTGTCTAAGTTTACATCCCTCTGTCTAGCTTCATTTCTTTTTTTTCCATTTCCTCCAAATGTACCGGTCCGACAGGACTCTTGAGAGTACAAATGCATCCCTTTTTGTTATCTTCATTTAAAACCCCGATGGAGTTGACATGACACCAATAGCATGAAAGGTTGGGGACCGCCGCCTCACTGGAGGAGGAAGAGGAGCTTCGCCCTCGCCGACCGACTCCAGCGCCCATAAGTCTGGGGGCAACTCCCCCAGCAGGCACGGACGCCGACCGATCCTAAGCCAAGGAGCTTTGTCCTCGCCGACTGACTCCAGCGCTCATAAGTCTGGGGGAAATTCCTCCAGCAGGCGCGGACGCCGACCGGTCCTAAGCCGAGGAGCTTTGCCCTCGCCGACCGACTCCAGCGCTCATAAGTCTGGGGGCAATTCCCCCAGCAGGCACGGACGCCGACCGAGGAGCTTTGCCCTCACCGACCGACTCCAGCGCTCATAAGTCTGGGGGCAATTCCCCCAGCAGGCACGGACGCCGACCGGTCCTAAGCCGAGGAGCTTTGCCCTCGCCGACCGACACCAGCGCTCATAAGTCTGGGGGCAATTCCCCCAGCAGACACGGACGCCGACCGGTCCTAAGCCGAGGAGCTCTGCCCTCGCTGACCGACTCCTACGCCCCTAAGTCTGGGGAGAATCCCCCCAGCCAACGCCAGCTTCGTCCAGTCCTAGGCCAAGAACAAGGCGACAACGCAAAGTACACGAGAAGTACGAGTAAGTCCATTTCGTTTATAATAGTTAACCAGAGTACAAAAATGTGTCTTATTTACAGGGGATCGAGGCGAAGGAAACACCCTACAAACAATCTACTCACGACGAATGACAGAGTTCTTCGCCTACAGAAGCTAGATCGACACCGACAGAGCAAAATTGGTTGACAAAAGACCCGAAGTAGGAAGCCCAAGCTAGCAGCCATGCAACCAGCAATTGTTGGCCACGGAGCCGATAACGAAGCCGAAGGAGATAGCGGGGGCCAGGGATCCATTTCAAGTAGACTGGCCCAAAGCGAAGCGGATGCTTAAAAATTTGAGGATAAGGCCGGGAGGGACGGCTTAGGGAGCCCGAGCTCGGGAGGACACATCCTCGGGCACTTCGCACTGCTCGGAGCGAGGGGGATCGACCGACAGTGAGGCTTGCCGAACACGCTCCGCACATTCCCGGAAAGAAGACTGGACGACTTCGACGATCCGAGGGGCGATGAGGTCTTCATACTTACCGAAGGCCTCCCTGAGAACCTCGAAGATCCTCTTCCCCAGGGTTTCGACGACACCCTTCTCCACCTCCTCTGCAAGCCGCATCACCTGGCGCCGATCCGACAGTTCCCTCTGAAGCTCCTCCCTCTCCAGGCGGAACGACTCCGCCGCTTCCTCAGCCGACTGATGAGCATCCTCCAGCTTTCCTTGGAGGTCAACCACTCGTCCCTCCAACTCGGCCACGCGGAGGTTGAGACGTCGAGACTCCATCTGGGCCGTCGTCATAGCCACCTCAGCCGCCCCGGCCCGCTCCTGAGCCCTCATGGAGGACTCCTCCAGCTCCCTCAAGCGGACGGCTCGACACTGCAACTCCACAGCAAGCGCTGAACCCTGAAAAGACGAGACATGGGCTAAGAAGAGGATAAAGAGAAAGAGAGGATAGCAAGATAACCGAACCTGTTGAAGGATCCAGACCAAGGAATCCGACATCTTGTCGGCCGGGATCTTCTTGAGGAGGCTGCAGTCCCGGGGAGGGACGGAGACCTCGGCAACCTGCTGGGCCAGGGCTCGGTCAACAAACATCGAACTCCCAGGGACGACGATCGAAGCCAAGTCGCTCGCCAACAAGGCCCCGACCCCTGGTGATACGGGCGAAGACGCTGCGAGGGGGGTGGCTGGCAAAGCTATCGAAGGATCCCCGGCGGTCGCCACGGGAAGCGCGGAACCTGCCGGACCGGAGGGATCCACGTCCTCCTTCCTCTTCTTTCCACCGTGGGGCTCCGAAGGCGCCGGAGGGGAACGCTTCCGCCTCGCACCATCCTCACCCCCCGGAAGGGGATCGCCAGAAGAAGAGGCGGGAGGCGCGGCCACCACCTTACCCACGGAAGGCTCGGCTCGGCGCACTTCCTCCTCAACGGTCCTCCGGGGCGCCCTTCCAGAGGTACTACCTCGGCTCCGAGCGGCTCCACGACGGATCAGCTCATCGACGTCACGGACGAATTCGCGGCCAGCCATCCCTGCAAAGGAGACCGAAATCAGGATGAGTCATAGGGCGATCCGGGGATGAAAAAGCGACCTACCCGGAGACCAAAAGACGGCCTTCAGGAGTAGGTCGTCCAACAAAGACCAGATGGACTTCGTTTTCAAAGGAAGAGCCAACAGAAGCGCAACGGCTGCCCGGTTGGCGTCTGAGAGAACTAACGACGGGCGAGGATGGACAGAACTGCCCCAGCTTGTTAGAATCTGGGCCTCACCCAAGAAGACCACGAAAACATAATCTGAGTTCCAATCCCCTGACCAGCGGGGTAACCCGATCAGGCATTCCCTACTCGAACGAGCTCGGAGTAGCAGCCATGACCCCGGACCGACCGTCTGGACCTGGTAAAAGTGGAAGAGAAGGGGGAGAGTCGGCTCCAGACCACGGGTACAGCAGAGCGTTACGAAGCCCGTCAGTACCGCGATCGAACACGGGGTGAACTGACACAGGGACACTGTGAAATGTTCCATGACCTGGATGAAGAAGGGATGGAGCGGGAAGCGAAGACCCAGGCGGAACATCTCGACGTAGACGCCAACCTCATTGCTCCTCGGAAGGCAAATCCGCTCGTCGACAAATGGAACCCGAACCTCGTATGGGAAGCAGAGATATCTTTCCCGGATCTCCGCGGCCACCGAAGGAGGGGTCCTCGACGGCGTACGGAGGACAACCGGGGGCACATTAAGCCGTACGGCAGCCGACGCCACGTCATCACGGGCGTAGTCTGGAAAAAGTTTCTCCTTCCCCTTATCCTGAAGAGAACGACTCCCGGCGGGGGAACCTGATCCCCCTAGCCGGGGCTCACCCCGCCTGGACTCTGAAGGATCCCTTGCCCTTTGACCAGAACCGCCTATCCTAAGGGCAGCCATAAGATGAAAGCGAGAGAGGAATTACCTTTTTTCGACTAGTCTGGAGAAGGCAAGGAAGCGAAGGCGACGGGAAACTCCGAGTAGTGGAAAGCTTTGAATACCGGGAGAAGCAAGAGAGAAGTGGAGATCAACGCGGCTGAGGATTTTATATACCGGGCGCAGGGGTGAATTCGAAGCGGCTGACAAGAACGCGCGGCAGACTTCGAAGAACTGGCGGCGTTTCGAAACCGGCGCCAGGGGAAGTCCAATCGACCCGCCTCATCATGACCTACATTTATGACCACGCCTCGGCTGAAGCGCCACTCGGAACCCCAGGAGGCGAAGCGGTTATACCAAGCTAGCCGAGGCCGATCGATCCCACCGATGGCGGCGCCCGAACCCCTCAGCTTCTCAATTGAAGACGGCCCCGCGAACGGAGGGGGTAAGTTTGCAGCCACACGTGGCGGCATCAGAGGACCGACGGCGCTTCGGATCCCGCGCCTTAAAAATATCGAACGGGCCCACCCATGATGACGACTAATAAATGAGTCGGCATCGACTGGCGAGCTTGTCAAAATCGGCAGAGGTCACATCGGCCGAGCCGAACAGGCCGAAGCCAATCAACTCGACCGATGGGGGCAATTGTTACGCCTATTTGACCGAGATCCCAAGAGACACGAGCCCAGGAGCCCGACTACTGGTCGAAGGCCCACTTGCATCCTCAAGCCCATTCAACAAAGGCCCTGTAAGGGATCTTCTCGAATGTCGATCCGACCCGGCCCCGATAACCCGCTGGACACTCACCCACTCCTGCGAAAACAGTTCCCCCAAACGCGCGACCACTAAATGGCGGTAATGGGGAGGTGCTGGAATGGCGAAGAGAGCGGCGGCGAGGGGGCGGATTGATGGGGCACGATCGAGGGCGGGCGTGGGACGTGGGCCAGAGGCAATCACACAGGGAGCTCTACAAAAGGGCTCGGAGGACGACGAAGAAAAGGACCGCATCTCAGGTAACAAAACCTAAGGTACTCCATCAACGACCTCGTTCCCCCAATTCATCTCCTTCCTCCCCCGCTCGCGCCGAGAGACGCCGTTACGATCTCCTCACGAGTCGAACCGTCTCCGCCGGGCCTCCTTTCTCAGATCACTATCTGACTTAGGCATCGGAGGGGATTTGGCCGGAACCAAGGTACGGCCCCCTGACGAGCGTTCTCGTCTACGCAGGTGGACAGCTGATCAACGGGCCGAGGCCACCCCTCGCCCCTCTCCGACCACTCGATCGACTGGATAGTGAGGCTTCCCCTCACCGTCAACCTGCCGAGGCCGAGCACGCCCTACCGAGGCCGAGCGTCTTAGTCGGGTCCGAGATTCCCCCTCGCCTCCCGTTGGCCGTGCATCTACCCGGGCGACTGAGGCTACCCCTCGTCCCCCTTTCAGCCGAGGCCGAGCACGTCTATCCGAGGCCGAGCGTCTCAACCAGGGCCGAGGCCTCCCCTCGCCCCTTCTGCACCAATTCGAAGCCCCCCAAGGGACCCAAAGCGGGCCGCTTGACCACGTTGACCGGGTTCTCCACGGTCAACGCTTTGTAGTGAGAAAACACTCTGAAACACTACCTATGAAGACAGAGTTGAAACTTGCATCTATCTGGGACCCCAATGGGTTTCCAATCTGTATTTTTCTTTTTTCTGCTTTATGGACTGTAATACAGACTTTGGACATTGTATGTTTTGGGTATCTGGCTGATCCCCGTATTTTTTCATATTTATTTTATTTAAAATGAGCATGATTTTAAATTACTTATTATTAATTCATGATTATTTAATTACATAGATATAAAATGGCAAAATTGGCTAGCGTCGATTTCGAAGTACTTGACGTGGCAGGAAAGAACTATCTTAGCTGGCGAGTGGATCTGAAGTTCCACTTGTGTTCTATGGCCCTCCTTCACTTAATTTTGGCTCCCGCAGCGGCCGTGACAACTGCTGACAATGCCCAGAAGCGACACAGCCATCTAGTAGTTCTCCTACCGTAGTCTCCGATATGGATCAGGCGAAAGCCATTATTTATATCAGGAAACACATAGATCGGACCTTAAAGGCCGAATACTTAACGGTAGAAGACCCTCTTGAATTGTGGACAGCACTTGAGGCACGTTATAGGCATCAGATAGATGTCATACTGCCATGTGCCAGTTATGAGTGGGAAAACCTCTGTCTTCAGGACTATAAGTCCGTTGCTGAGTACAACTCAGCACTTCATACTATCACCTCACGCCTGAAGTTGTGTGGTGAAGAAGTCTCGGAGCACCGCATGTTGGAAAAGGCATTTATCTCGTTCCACGAGAAAGATGCCATCTTCATGCAACAGTACCGTGAACGCAACTTCACGAAGTTCTCCGATTTGCTATCTTGCCTTCTTAGGGCAAAGCAGAATATAGACTTACTACTGGCCACTCATAATCTGCGCCCTGCTGGTGCTACACCTCTCCCTGAAGCCCACTATGTTTCTTCCCAGAAGTAGAAAAATAAGAATAAGGCTAGACAGAACAAAGGGAAAGCTGTAATAAAGCCAGTAAGAGCACCACCCCAGAACAACAATAACCATAGGAAGAAAAACTACACATGGAAGCGTAAGAACAATGGTCCAGTGTCGATTCCTAAGAAGAACTGGGAGGATAAATGCCATAGATGTGGCATGACTGGACATTGTTCCAGAAACTGCCACACTCCTCGCCACCTCCAGGATCTGTATCAGGCGAGCCAGAAGCCTCAGCCTGAAACAAACCAGGCAGCTATTCAACAGCAAACCAAGTTCACTGCAAATGATTTCGAGAATGACGACATGCTCGATTGAGCCCTATCTTTATATTTATGCATTTAAATTCCATGTAGCTTCACGGTAGTTTGTTTTGAAAGTTTTTCTATTTGAATGATAGTTTTTCATTTACTCAAATAAACTTTCAATTTGCTTATAGATAGATGAAGTCTGAGTGCCTTGTGGACAGTGCCTCAACGCACACTATCCTTCGCGAACCATGCTATTTTTATAGCTTAATCAAATATGACGGTCCTGTAATCACAATTTCAAGACTGTCCAACATAATCGAAGGAACGGGGAAGTAATCATATTGCGCCCAAATAACACAAGACTGAAATTAGAAAATGCACTATTCTCTCCAAAATCCAATAGAAATCTCATAAGTTTCAAAGATATTCATTTTAACGGATATCACTTAGAAACTAGAGATAAAGAAAACATTGAACATATGTATGTGACTCGTCAAGAAGATGGCCAGAAGACCATCTACGAACGATTTAAGGGGCTCCCGTCGGGTCTCTACCATACGTATATTCAACCAATAGAAGCCAATATGACTGAGCACCAGAAGTGCCTTTCATTGCCAGAGTTTCAACTCTGGTACAATAGACTAGGTCATCCTGGATCAGCTATGATGCGTCACATCATCTCTGAATCCCGCAGACATAATTTGAAAACCCAGAGGATTTTTCAAAAGGTTGAATTTCCTTGTCCCTCTTGTTTTAAGGGAAAACTAATAACGAGACCATCCCTCCTGAAAGTGCGATTAGAGTCTCCAGGCTTCCTAGAGAGAATTCATGGTGACATTTGCGGGCCTACTACAAGTGGCCCATTTCGGTACTTCATGGTACTGATTGATGCAATCATAAAATGGTCTCATGTGTTCCTATTGTTCACCAGCAGCCTAGCTTTCTCCAAGCTATTGGCACAAATAATTAGGTTGCGATCTCATTTCCCCGATAACAATATCAAGAAGCTACGTCTTGATAATACTGGCGAATTCACTTCACAAGTTTTCGATGACTATTGCAGTGCAACGGGTATCGAAGTTGAACATCTTGTACCTCATGTTCACACACAAAATGGATTAGCAAAGTCTCTTATAAAGAGACTCCAATGGATTGCACGTCCATTGCTCATGCAATCCCAGTTGCCTGTGGAGGCTTGGGGGCAGGCTATACTGCATGCCGCATCGCTCATTAGGATAAGGCCCTCTAGTGGCCATACATTATCCCCGATGTAGCTAGCATATGGCGCTCCACCAGATATCTCCCATTTGAGAGTATTTGGTTGTGCGGTGTATGTCCCAATAGCACCACCTCAGAGGACCAAAATGGGTCCTCAGCGTCGTTTAGGTATCTATATTGGGTTTGATTCGCCCTCTATTATTAGATACCTAAAACCTCTAACGGGGGACTCATTTAAGGCACGTCTTGATGACTGTGAATTCGATGAGAAATCATTTCCAAAACTAGGCACACAGTCTAAGAAGCCTGATGCTTCTGAGACCATTTCTTGGGACAAGAAGTCTTTGTCCCTTTATGATTTGCGTACTAATCTGTGTGAAGATGAGATCCTAAAGATCCTTCACATTTAGAACACAGTACACCTACTACCGGATAAATTTACGGACAACCAGAAGATTGCTCGATCACTCGTCCCTGCTGCCAATAAGCCAGCTAGGATTGACATCCCCAAAGATGGATGCAATCCACCGACAGCTTGTACCTCAATTGAAATGATGACGCCCTCCATGTTCAAAAGATAAAGTTTCTTGAAAGAGGAAGATTCCTGGAGATAACAAGATGATCCCTCCACAGGATGCTGAGCTCAGACCAACGACCTCTCCTCTCCTTATTTCCCCTGCAGAGGAAACGATAGGAGAAACATCATTAAATTACATACGTACTGGAGAGGTACTGGACAGACATAGCACATTCGTCGACGACGATTTTGCGTTTGCTATTGCCATTCACGTCACTGAATACGACGATGACATCGAACCACGATCTCTAGCGGAATGTAAACACAGAGATGATTGGCCAAAGTGGGACGAGGCATTAAGAGTAGAGTTGGACTCACTCTTGAAACGCAAAGTCTTTGGACCAGTAGTCCAAACACCTATAGTTGTTAAACCTGTGGGATATAAGTGGGTCTTCATCAGAAAAAGAAATGAAGAAAACGTGATCGTACACTACAAGGCACGACTTGTAGCACAGGGATTTTCCCAAAGGCTGGGGATTGATTATGAAGATACATATTCCCCGGTCATGGATGCGATCACTTTCCGATTCTTGCTTAGCCTATCATATCTGGAAAGCCTAGAAATGGAGCTCATAGACGTTGTGACTGCATATCTATATGGCGATATAGAAGAAGAAATCTATATGAGACTTCCAGATGGGTTTAATTTACCCCCAGAAATGAAAGAGAGACCTCGGGACGTCTTCTCAGTTAGGCTTCAAAGATCATTAAATGGTCTTAAGCAATCAGAAAAAATGTGGTATAACAGACTAAGTGTTTTCCTTGCACAGTAAGGATTCACAAACAACGAAGTCTGCCCGTGTATCTTTATCAGGAGAACTGGAACGGGATTTGTCATCGTTGGAGCATATATGGATGACTGTAATCTTATAGGATCTCTTGCAGAGATCAATGAGATATCTGAAAGCCTAAAGCATACCTTCGAAATGAAAGACTAAAACGAGGTATTGTCTTGGCTTACAGATTGAACACCTACGAGGTGGAATCCTGTTACACCAATCAAATTATACAAGGAAACTTTTAAACAAGTTTCGAATGGAAAAATGTCATCCTTTAAGTACTCCTTTGGTCGTAAGATCACTGGATATTTATAAGGACCCCTTCCAGCCACTGGAAGAGGGGGAGGAGATACTGGGTCCTGAAGTACCCTACCTCAGTGCCATTGGAGCACTTCTATATCTGGCAAACTACACGCATCCCGATATAGCGTTAGTAGTTAATCTATTTGCCAGACACAGTGTTGTGCCTACAAAGCGCCATTGGAACGGAGTAAAGCATCTTCTACTCTACCTCCAGGGCTTTATAGATCTGGGACTATTCTACCAGAGAGGTCACACCTCCCAATTACTTAGTTATGTTGATGCAGGTTACCTATCTGATCCCCACAGAGCAAAATCAAAAACTAGCTTTGTGTTTACCTACGGAGGGACTGTTATCTCATGGAGATCGGTAAAGCAAACCACTACAGCAACATCATCCAACCATGCTAAATTTATTGCGATCCACGAAGCGAGCAAAAATTGTTTTTGTCTCTGCTCTGTCGTCCAACATATCTTTGATGCCACTGGTCTAAAGACTGGTGGTCTTAAGCCCACTACCTAGTTTGAAGATAACACTACATGCATAGCACAACTCAAAAAGGGATACATCAAAGGCGACAGAACGAAACACATTTCTCCCAAATTCTTCTGGACGCACGATCTACAGAAGAACGAGGAGGTCAACATTCAGCAGATACAGTCCTGCAACAACTTAGCTGATCTGTTTACTAAATCTTTACCAAGATGTATTTTTGTAAAACTTGTAAAAGGAATCGGTATGAGACAGTTGAAAGACCTACAAGCCTGAAGCTTGTACGGATGAGGGGGAGTAACCTGTGGGTTGCACTCTTTTTCCTTTAAGTTGTTGGTTTTTTCCACTGGGTTTTCCACAGCTAAGGTTTTAACGAGGCAAACACAATTACTCCGGATCCAGAAGTATCCACCCCCTTAGCATTTACACTAAGACCAAAGTAATGGGTGGATACGGGGGAGTGTTATGAATGAGGGAGGCCTTTGGCCTCCCCTCATCTTTATCCCCCACATTACTCCCCATTATCCCTACTAATGGGGACCTTTGGTATCCTATGGCCTTTGGGCTTCTATAAGTTTAATAAATAGAGAGCCATGGCTTTGTGCCATGGTTACTCATTTTTCTTAATTATCCAACAAATACTAAATTGTTTCAAATTCCCATTTTGGGCTTTTATTGTAAATAGAATTTTCAATTATTTTCTTAAAAATATCAAGTAATCTTCCCTGAAAAATTAAAATTTAAAGTAATACTAAATATATTTTTTGACACATTCTTCTACGCAATATGTGTAGGTAGGTTTAGGCCTTTAACTTACACTAAGGTTACTTGTGTTGAAGTTTATGCTTCAAACTTGAATCAGGATTTTCACAACATCTAGACGTCTTGTACTATACGACCAGACATCTGGTTTTATGGCACCAAATGGATATATCAGCACAAACACTCCAGACGTCTGATGTTGGATGATCAGACGTCTGGCTGATGAGTCAGACGCCTCGCCATTTGCCTTCAGATGTCAGAATGCATATGAATCGAAAAACTCCAACTCATAGGAAACTATAGCAGTATTTTGCCACACATCTGATGGACTTGGGCCAGACGTCTGATGGCTTGGGGGTGTGGCTCGTCTCATATAACACCAGACGTCTGGCCGCATGGTGACATGCGTTAGACAAATGTGTTTTCAGCCTTGGCGAAAATGCAGCATGGCCGTTCGATCGATAATTAATCTATTCGAATGGCCATCATTTGAGATGGCTTATAAACCATATTTAAACCATTCCTAAGCCATTGGGTAGGTATGCTAAGAGAATAAGAAACTATTGTAAGCCGTCATCAATGAGCTTCTTCCTCATGCAGATTAGAGATTGAGCATATACTTTGGGGAGTGAAATTATTTGTAATCTTCTTATTGAGATTCCTCTTTTCGGGTTGAGGGATTATTTGTGAGAGCTTTTCGGTTTCTTCTCTTTTGGTGAGATTTGATATCTCTTTTGTTTTGGTGAGAAGAGTTTGAACTCCAACTTCAGAGTTATTTTTGCTCTCTTTTGTTGAAGACGATTGAAGGAGTCAGGTGTATTCTCTCTCATAATATTAGTGGGAACCATCATCGGGAAGCTGGAGTAGGTGCCGTTAGTTGGCCAAACCAAGATAAACTCGGTGGTGCTTGATTTGTTGCTTTCTTGCTTTTGTTACTTTTTTCTTACTATGTTGGTTAGGGTTTACTATTATGAATTATCTCTATTAGATCACGGTATATCGATTGTTGGTTAGCTATTTGTCGGGAGCTTTTCTGTTGCGTGCTTCAGGCATCATACCTCCAACAAGTGGTATCAGATCTTTCATGTATCGAAGGTTACATGATAGCAGAGACATATTCAACAATTGGGTACAAGATCGACAAGTTTACAGAAAAGAATAGCTCCACTCTCTGGTGAGGGTGAAGGTTATGCTCAAGCATAAGGGGCTTTACAGGATAATCTTTGACAAGAAATCAGTTCTAGATATTGTCACAGACTATGCAAGATCAGAGTTAGAGATGAAAGCTCACAGTGCTATTAAGATAGCTTTATCAGACGACGTCTTTAGCAACGTTGCGAAAGAGGAAACGACAAAGCCGATGGGGAAGCAACTCGAATCCTTGTATCTGACGAAATCACTCGCTGGAAGACTATATTTACAACAGAAATTATTTATTCTCAGAATGAAGAAGGGACATCGCCATAGGATCATCTTGATCAACTAAATCAGTTGTTGTTAGATTTGCAAGCTACGGAAGAGAATGTAAGTGATAAGCATAGGATCGCTACAATACCAGCATTACTAGGCAACACACACTAAGGGGGGTAAAAATATGTGCATGTGTCACGCCCCTCTTCCCTAAAATGGAGGCGAGACGTGAAAAGGTCCGCACGAGAGTGGAGCTGTGAAGCCCCAAACCCGATAAGCGTCAATAAAACATAAGCAGGTCCCTGTAACCACAAACGGAACAACAATAATAACACAAGGAGAGACAGAAATAAAATTCTCACATCTCATAGTTTGTCCAACACGAAAATAAGTTCAACATCCAGAAAAGCCACCAGGCTAAAAGAAAGAGTCTAAAGGCTCAGAACAAGGTCATCAAAACCAACAACGTAACAAAGCATAGGTGCCACGCACCGACAACAAAACAGCAGTCTAAACAAAAGGAAAGCTCAACGAAGACACTAGGACTGGTCCCCAGTGTCCACGTACTCCCCGCCAAACACAGGCTCGGGCACGGCGTCCGCAAACACCTCGTCCTCAACAACGGACTCAGGCTCGAGATCTAACATGTGTCACCCAAAAGAGTAAAGGGGCATATGTCAGCAAGTCTAAAAGACTTGGGCAAGGAAACTGAAGGTAAGGTAAACTAGCAACCTAGCAGTTATAGTATGATGCATGGCAAGTATAGTATGGGAGTAACAAGTGAGGTGCAAGTAGCAAGTAACAAGTGGTAGTCGTGACATGTAATGTCAAGTAACAAGTACAAGGGATCACTCAACGAGTGCCCTATTGCCCACAGGCTGTGTTCAAGTACAAGTCAAGTAAATCACGTCAAGTAAACACGTCGTGCACAGAGATTCCGCCTGTTGGCTAGAGTGGCTGATCGGGCCAACTCCTAAGCTCAAGTGACCGTTTATCTCTACCCCACCCACGTGTGTCGAGCCAGGGCATTACCCCCGAACATGGAATGCTCGCTTCTAGGACACGAGCCAGGAAGTGTGATTAACACATATGGCATAGGGTTATGCCCACGTATAGTGGGTGCCTAGCCGGAAACTAGTAGGTCGGGCATTGGCTATCAACCAACACATGGCCCGCTTCTGGAACACGAGCCAAGAAACACAAGTATTGTAGCGTGTGCTACGAATGCGACATTCAACATGGATAGCATGGATGACAATTAATTCGCGTACCGTTAATCAAAATTAAACATGACATGGTAGTTGTGCAACATGGTAAACGATGGTCCTAGCTTCGTTGTCAAGCTAGTTCCGGAATGGCGCCTAGGCGAGTATCATTTCGTCGCCTAGTCTCTTTTATGCCTACAACAAGCAATTGGCCTAAAACATGGCCTAAACCCTAAGTGGCAAGTTTCACTTGCCTAGCACCGGGGATGACGATCACGAAGGTTCGTCTCACGGATGCTAATCTACGGGGAAGTCGCTGATGTGGAGAAACAATCATCAAAACACAAGTAATTTCATTAGGGTTCCACAAAACACAACGGGTTATAAAAACATCAAGAGATCGATTTATTACCGTGAGGAAGCGGAAGAAACACTCCGGAGGACCTAGGGTTCAGATCTGGAGGTGGATGGAGAAGTTTGGAGAAATAGGGGTTTTGGGGGATTTTGGGGGTTTGATGAGATTTCGAGGTAGATGAGAGGTAGAATGTGTTGAGGGAGAGTTAGGATGATGGATTTTGGACTTGGGATGAAGGAATAAGGGTTTGAGGTAGAAGGGGGCTCAATGGGGGAGAAACTAGGGTTTTTGGTCTAGAGGAGGAAGAAGAAAACGTTTGGGAGGGGTTTAAATAGGATGGGCTGGCGGCTGCCCAGAAATTAGGGTTTTAACACAGATTAGTCGGTCAAAGAGCAACCACTGACCGACTAGTTTGGAAACTAGTCGGTCGGTCGACCAACGCAGACCGACTAAGTGTAAACAGTAACTCCTGTACAGAATTAGGTTTTAGATTTAGTTGGTCAATGAACAACTGCGGACTGACTAGTTCGACAACTTGTCGGTCGAGAGATGAACCTAGACCGACTAAGAAGGAACAGTAACTAGTGTCAAAAATAGTTGATGAGTTAGTCGGTCACAGAAGCATTGCCGACCGACTAGTTTGCAACCTAGTCGGTCAACCAACGTTCTTAGACCGACTAACGAGAAACAGTAACTCCTGAGAAATTTAGAAAGCCCACTAGTCGGTCCATGAAGGCTTGCCGAACGACTAAATCGTCATCTAGTCGGTCGGTTCCCCTTCTTACACCGGCTAACGTGCACCAAAAGTTCCGATATGGAGCGCGGAGCTCCGGGATCGATTCCTAAGACTCCTAGGCTTGATCTAATTAATAAGATATGACCGATACGAAGCCCGTCACGAATGACTTACTCCGAAATCAACGATTCTAAGGAAGAAGCTAAGAAAACACGACAAAACGATCGAAAATAAAAGCCACGGAGACGAAAACCACACATGAGGAGAAAATCCACCAAAACATATAATATAATATAATAAATCCAGATACATGAAAACCAGTCGTTACATCCTCCCCAACTTAAGAAAAATTCCGTCCTCGGAATTTCCAAACACTCACGTGTCCGGAAACAAAAGTGGGAAGCGCTCTCGCATCTCATCCTCATTCTCCCAAGTAGACTCTCCAGGCGAGCCGTGTCGCCACATCACCCTCACAAGGTTGACAACCTTGTTTCGATGTGACTTCTGACGCCTGTCCAGAATCTGCACTGGATGCTGGTCATACGTCATATCGGGGCGAACGGTAATCTCCGAGAAATCCACCGCATGAGATGGATCGCTAATGTATCGACGAAGCTGCGACACATGGAAAACATTGTGAACTCCTTCCAAAGATGGCGGCAAGGCTAAGCAGTAAGCTACCTCGCCAACCCTCTCCAAAATGTCAAACGGTCCAATGTATCGCGGGCTTAACTTCCCTCGCTTCCCAAAACGAATCACACCACGATTCGGGGAAATCTTCAGAAAAACATGGTCGCCCGGCTGAAACTCCAAAGGACGACGTTTAGCATCTGCCCAATGCTTAAAACGGTCCTGAGCAATCCTCAACCTCTCCCAAATGTTCCTGACAATATCCACGGCCTCCACGATCATCTCAGGTCCCAACAGCTCCTGATCACCAACGTCATCCCAACTCAATGGCGATCGACATTTCCTCCCATAAAGAGCGGCGAAAGGCGCCATGCCAATACTCGCCTGGAAGCCGTTGTTGTAAGAAAACTCCACCAGATGTAGATGGTCCTCCCACGAACCCTTGAAATCCAACATGCACGCCCTCAGCATGTCTTCCAAAATCTGAATCGTCCTCTCGGACTGGCCATCCGTCTGCGGATGGTACGCCGTGCAGAAACTCAGACGCGTACCCAAACTCTTCTGCAAACTCTGCCAGAACTGAGATGTGAACCTCGTGTCTCTGTTTGACACGATACTCACGGGGACTCCGTGAAGTCGCACAACCTCCTGCACGATTCACGTTACATCACCATCCAAACTAGGAAAAAGGAAATAAAAACGGAGAGTAAAGAATTTACCTCCATATACCTCCCCGCTAGCGCCTCAGTGGACTGTCCCCTTCAGAACGGGATAAAGTGCGCGGATTTGGTCAATCGATCTACGATCACCCAAATCGCGTCATTCTGCTTCGGACTCCGAGGTAGTCCAGTCACGAAATCCATAGTGATGTGTTGCCATTTCCAATCCGGAATCGGAAGCGGTTGTAGCAACCCGGCCGCACGCTGATGCTCTGCCTTCACTTGCTGACAAACCAAACACTTGGCCACACTCCGAGCCACACTCCTCTTCATACCATGCCACCAATAATTCAGACGAAGATCCTGGTACATCTTGGTGCCACCAGGATGCACAGAATACGGCGAACTGTGTGCCTCCACCATCAACTCCTCTCTAATATCCCCAGCTGGCATACACAACCTGGCTCCAAACCTCAGCGAGCCATCCTCATGAATCAAAAAGTCAGTCCGCAGACCGGCATCCACCTGCTCCCGAATCTTCACCAGCTTCGGATCTCCAGCCTGGCCAGCCTTGATCTGATCCACGATCGTCGACTGCACCTGCATGTACATCAACGAAGAAGCCTCTCTGGGAAGAACGATCTCCACACCAGACTCGCAAAAATCCTGCTGCAATCTCCACTGCGAGGTCAAAATCATCACCGCCGGAAGCCTACTCAAAGCATCTGGCACCACATTCACCTTGCCAGGGTGATACTGCAAATCAATCTCATAATCCGCCATAAGCTCCAACCATCGACGCTGTCGCATGTTGAGCTCCTTCTGAGTGAAAATATACTTCAAGCTTTTGTGATCGGTGAAAATCTTCACTTTCTCACTCAGCAGGAAGTGCCTCCAAATCTTAAGAGCAAACACAACGGCAGCCAACTCCAAATCATGCGTCGGGTAATTCTTCTCATGAACCTTAAGCTGACGAGAAGCATAAGCCACAACGTTCCCGTGCTGATGCAACACACAACCGAGACCCTTGCCAGAAGCATCGCAAAAGATCTCAAATCCACCGCTACGATCAGGCACGACGAGAATAGGGGCAGTCGTCAACCTCGCCCTCAGAACACCAAAAGCATTCTCACAATCACCCGACCAAACAAAAGGTACATCCTTCCGCGTCAACCTGGTCATCGGCTCAGCAATACGGGAAAAGTCCTTAATGAAACGCCGATAGTAACCAGCAAGTCCAAGGAAACTCCGAATCTCAGACGTAGACGACGGAACAGGCCACTCTCTGATGGCCCTAATCTTCTCGGGATCCACTGAAATACCATCTCCAGTCACCACATGCCCCAGAAAAGCAACCCTGTCCAGCCAAAACTCGCACTTCGAAAACTTAGCATACAACCGATGCTTCCTAAAAATCTCCAATACCGTCCTTAAGTGCGAGGCATGCTCTTCCTCCGACTTCGAATAGATCAGAATGTCGTCAATAAAGATAACGACAAACTTATCTAAAAAGTCGTAGAAAATCAGGTTCATTAGATTCATGAAAACTCCGGGTGCGTTAGTTACGCCGAAGGGCATAACCACAAACTCATAGTGTCCATACTTCGTCCTGAACGCTGTCTTCGGAACATCATCCTTCTTCACCTTCAACTGATGGTAACCACTCCTCAAATCCAATTTAGAAAACACCCTCGAACCCCCAATCTGATCAAAGATATCATCGATGCGAGGCAACGGGTATTTATTCTTAATGGTCACCGCATTCAACTCCCGATAGTCCACGCACATGCGACGCGAACCATCCTTCTTCTTCACTAGCAGCACCGGTGCTCCCCACGGAGACACACTAGGATTGATATAACCCTTCCGCAAAAGCTCATCCAACTGTTTCTGCAACTCTTCTAATTCTGCAGGCGCCATACGATACGGCGCCTTCGAAATCGGCTGCGCTCCCGGAACAAGATCGATAGAAAATTCTAAAGCTCGATCAGGTGGCAAACCAGACATCTCCTCGGGGAAGACGTCATCGAAATCACGCATCACAGCTGGCCTCTCCAGCTCCATATGCATAGCCACAAACTCCACCGGCCTGGCCCGAAATCTGACAGGACCAAGCGAACTGCTACCACGGCTGAACTCAAACACCGGATGTCCAGGAATCTCGAACACCACCCTCTTTCTCCGACAGTCAATCGTAGCATAGAAGCTCGCAAGCCAATCCATCCCAAGGACCGCATCGTAATTGATGATGTCGTGGACAATGAAATCAGCACAAAGCTCACGTCCACAAACCACCAACGGGCAAGAATTGCACCCACGATGCATCGAGACCACACCGTTCCCTGTGACGATATTCCAACTCTTAGGAAGAGGGGACGTCGACAAGGAATGCTTCTCCACGAAGCTCCGGGCCAGAATGCACATCGACGCACCTGAGTCAAAGAGGACTCGTGCAGGAAATGTGCAAACCAAAACCACACCTAGCAAGCAGTCTAACAATCAAATCCTATTCTAGCAACAAACATGAGCAAGCAACCAACATAATTAACAATCAAACTAACTAAGGAAGAAAATATCTAGAATGAGCGTTACCTGTAATAACCTCGTCCACGGCCATGCTCTCCTCCTCAGTCATCAGAAAGGCCTGCCTTCTCGGTGGAACAGCCTGCCGAAAGGCCTGACTCTGTGGAACAAGAGCTACTCCACGACCAGCGCGCACGGGGGCTCTCTGCTGCAACGGTGGTGCCGCTACAGGTGCCCTCCAAGGCTGCTTCGACCTCGGACAATCCTTCATGGCATGGGTAGGATCCCCACAGACGACACACTTGCCCAGGAACCTCCTACACTGATCCTTGACGTGCCCGGACCTACCGCAGAAATGGCAAACCTTCTGAATAGGCCCTCCTGGCCTCTTGAACTGAGCTGGCTGATTAGGCTTGAAACCAGGCCTAACCATCGCTCTGGCCTGCTCCATAGTCCTCTTCCCAGCACCAGAAACATGTCCCCTCCTCTGACTCAGGTTCAGCTCTTGCCTCCTGGCAGCGACCAGAACCTTCTGATAAGAGTCCAGATCGGAGGAAGACACAAAACTCTGGAGCTCCATAGCAAGTCCCTGCAGGAACCTCTGAGCCCTCTCATCAGCATCCTACACCATCTTCGGTGCGAACCGACTCAGCCTAGTGAACTCTTGGTGGTAATGGTCCACCGTCAAGCTCCCTTGCTTCAGATCAATGAAACGCTGCAGCATCTCCTTCTTAGCAGCCTTCGGAAAGAACTCCTCATCAAACCTGGACTTAAAGGTAGCCCACGCTATCGGCTCCACCAACATCTTCTCTTCCGCATCCCACCAGTTCTGAGCATTATCCTTAAGTTCCGCTTCGCCAAATCAACCCATCCAGCCGGGGTGATCTTGGCCATCTTCAAATTATCCTCTATGTTTCGAATCCACTCATTGGCAGCCAGAGGACCCTCAGACCCATCAAAATACGCGAGACCCAGCTCCCGAAATTGCTTCGCTCCCGGCTCGGAGCGAGGGGCCTCCGGAGTCGCCCGAGGGGCACGACCAGCCGGAGCATTCTGGACTTGCAGGAGCACGCCTTGCTGCACCTGCATCATCTGAAGCATCATCCGCATCATCTCCCCGTTGGTGGGTTCCCGCTCAGGCTCCTCATCATGAGGGGGCGCACCACTACCTCCACCACGGGTGATTCGTCTTCCTGCCATCTAGTGACACAGAAAACGAAACAATTAGACTCATAGCTTATGACTCGGACGTCGAACTTAGTTTATTGGACATTCTAATATTATTATCGCTATTCCGATAATCGCAGTTACAGAAGGACCTGCATGGGCCACCAACAAAACCTGTCACGCCCCGCTTCCCTAAAATGGAGGCGAGACGTGAAAAGGTCCGCACGAGAGTGGAGCTGTGAAGCCCCAAACCCGATAAGCGTCAATAAAACATAAGCAGGTCCCTGTAACCACAAACGGAACAACAAAAATAACACAAGGAGAGACAGAAATAAAATTCTCACATCTCATAGTTTGTCCAACACGAAAATAAGTTCAACATCCAGAAAAGCCACCAGGCTAAAAGAAAGAGTCTAAAGGCCCAGAACAAGGTCATCAAAACCAACAACGTAACAAAGCATAGGTGCCACGCACCGACAACAAAACAGCAGTCTAAACAAAAGGAAAGCTCAACGAAGACACTAGGACTGGTCCCCAGTGTCCACGTACTCCCCGACAAACACAGGCTCGGGCACGGCGTCCGCAAACACCTCGTCCTCAACAACGGACTCAGGCTCGAGATCTAACATGTGTCACCCAAAAGAGTAAAGGGGCACATGTCAGCAAGTCTAAAAGACTTGGGCAAGGAAACTGAAGGTAAGGTAAACTAGCAACCTAGCAGTTATAGTATGATGCATGGCAAGTATAGTATGGGAGTAACAAGTGAGGTGCAAGTAGCAAGTAACAAGTGGTAGTCGTGACATGTAATGTCAAGTAACAAGTACAAGGGATCACTCAACGAGTGCCCTATTGCCCGCAGGCTGTGTTCAAGTACAAGTCAAGTAAATCACGTCAAGTAAACACGTCGTGCACAGAGATTCCGCCTGTTGGCTAGAGTGGCTGATCGGGCCAACTCCTAAGCTCAAGTGACCGTTTATCTCTACCCCTCCCACGTGTGTCGAGCCAGGGCATTACCCCCAAACACGGAATGCTCGCTTCTAGGACACGAGCCAGGAAGTTCGATTAACACGTATGGCATAGGGTTATGCCCACGTATAGTGGGTGCCTAGCCGGAAACTAGTAGGTCGGGCATTGGCTATCAACCAACACATGGCCCGCTTCTGGAACACGAGCCAGGAAACACAAGTATTGTAGCGTGTGCTACGAATGCGACATTCAACATGGATAGCATGGATGATAATTAATTCGCGTACCGTTAATCAAAATTATACATGACATGGTAGTTGTGCAACATGGTAAACGATGGTCCTAGCTTCGTTGTCAAGCTAGTTCCGGAATTGCACCTAGGCGGGTATCATTTCGTCGCCTAGTCTCTTTTATGCCTACAACAAGCAATTGGCCTAAAACATGGCATAAACCCTAAGTGGCAAGTTTCACTTGCCTAGCACCGGGGATGACGATCACGAAGGTTCGTCTCACGGATGCTAATCTACGGGGAAGTCGCTGATGTGGAGAAACAATCATCAAAAGACAAGTAATTTCATTAGGGTTCCACAAAACACAACGGGTTATGAAAACATCAAGAGATCGATTTATTACCGTGAGGAAGCGGAAGAAACACTCCGGAGGACCTAGGGTTCAGATCTGGAGGTGGATGGAGAAGTTTGGAGAAATAGGGTTTTGGGGGGATTTTGGGGGTTTGATGAGATTTCGAGGTAGATGAGAAGTAGAATGTGTTGAGGGAGAGTTTGGATGATGGATTTTGGGCTTGGGATGAAGGAATAAGGGTTTGAGGTAGAAGGGGGCTCAATGGGGGAGAAACTAGGGTTTTTGGTCGAGAGGAGGAAGAAGAAAACGTTTGGGAGGGGTTTAAATAGGATGGGCTGGCGGCTACCCAGAAATTAGGGTTTTAACATAGATTAGTCGGTCAAAGAGCAACCACTGACCGACTAGTTTGGAAACTAGTCGGTCGGTCGAGCAACGCAGACCGACTAAGTGTAAACAGTAACTCCTGTACCGAATTAGGATTTAGATTTAGTCGGTCAATGAACAACTGCGGACCGACTAGTTCGACAACTAGTCGGTCGAGAGATGAACCTAGACCGACTAAGAAGGAACAGTAACTAGTGTCAAAAATAGTTGATGAGTTAGTCGGTCACAAAAGCATTACCGACCGACTAGTTTGCAACCTAGTCGGTAAACCAACGTTCTTAGACCGACTAACGAGAAACAGTAACTCCTGAGAAATTTAGAAAGCCCACTAGTCGGTCCATGAAGGCTTGCCGACCGACTAAATCGTCATCTAGTCGGTCGGTTCCCCTTCTTACACCGGCTAACGTGCACCAAAAGTTCCGATATGGAGCGCGGAGCTCCGGGATCGATTCCTAAGACTCCTAGGCTTGATCTAATTAATAAGATATGACCGATACGAAGCCCGTCACGAATGACTTACTCCGAAATCGACGATTCTAAGGAAGAAGCTAAGAAAACACGACGAAACGATCGAAAATGAAAGCCACGGAGACGAAAACCACACATGAGGAGAAAATCCACCAAAACATATAATATAATATAATAAATCCAGATACATGAAAACCAGTCGTTACAGCATGCATATTTCTTTGAGATCTTATTTGTGTATAGAAAAAAAAAGAAAAAAAGAAAAGATCAAAGAAAAACCAAAAAGACAAAAATAAAAGAAAAAAAGATAACCTCATTGTATATGCACGATCCCTCACTTTTTTTTCTTTCCTTACTTTTCTTTTATAGAGCCACGATACTTTGGGAAAAACTATATTCTATATTCGATGCTACCACGCTTATAGATAAGCTTGGGGGAGAAAATCCAATGATGTGTGAGAGAGTGATTACTTATATGTGCATGATTACCTAAGCTAGGTAATTTCTAACACTTAGGCAGATGACTTTAAGTATAATGACGTCTATGAGTTGAAAAATTGACATGAAATTCATAAAACCACATCTTTCTATTCTTACATATATGAATTGTGTGTTATCTCTTATACTCCAAGTAGAAGCAGACAATTGAAAAGTATGTTATCTATGATTATGTATATAGTTTTATATGCCTTAGACGATGTTTAACGTTAAAATGATTTCATATTTCATAAGATTCGCATTGTTCTCAGTTTTATATATCAAGTGTACATCGTATGAATTGATAACGAAATAAAACCTATAGTGATGTTTATATTCATTGTTGGTGCATTTGAGTAAGTGAATTCGAGTTCTAAGAGAATGATCTAGCATTTCCCCTCTTCACCTTCTTTTCAATTTATTGTTGTTTTCTTTATTTTTTATTCACCAAGTTCGCTTTTTACTTATCTTCCTCGAGAACGAGTAAGGGGTAAGCTTGGGGAATTTGACATGCTCATATTTTACACATTATTTCTGCATTTTTCTATACTATAACGATTGCTCATATCATGAATTTAACGCTTAAACGACGATTTCACGATGAATTTCATTATTTCTATGTTTCGTTGGTTTTTAGGAAATATGGAGCAATCGAGAGCAATTTGGAGCTATGAGCACATACACACGTGCCGGAGCGTCAACGACTACGATATGGAAGAGCTCACGGTGTTTGAAGATGAGAAGAAGCAGAAGGAAGACGAGAGAAAGAGGAAAGAAGCGAGAAGAAGAAGAAAACGATGAAATATCAGCCTACTCGGCCGAGTGACACAGCTCACTCGACCGAGTGAGGCTGACACAACTCCAGTACAGCCAAAGAAGTGCAGCAATGTACTCGGCCGAGTGGAATTTCCACTCGATCGAGTGGCGAGAGAAAAAACAACTAACAGATTATTGTTTCTAGAGGAGTCTGTAGAAGACCCCACTCGACCGAATGAGAAGCTCACTCGACCGAGTGAACCGACCACTTGACAGAGTGGCCCAAAGATGACAGAAGGCTGATTTTTACGATTTCTCTGTAGAATTGACACTCGACCAAGTAACAGTTTCACTCGGCCAAGTGCGCCAACGGCCAAGGTTCAGAAATTAGGGTTTGCCTCCTCCTAGTGGTATTTTTGTCAGCTTTTTTTGGACTTTTTGAGAGAATACAAATAGCTAGTTTTGAGAGCAATCAAGATGGGAGACGAGATGACTAGAGTTCTTAATTCTCTTGACTAGAGAATACAAATAGCTAGTTCTTAGGAGAAGTTTTATTTCAATTTTTTTCTTAAGGATTGGAGTGCAAGGATCATAATTCTCTTGTTATTTGAAGCATTGAACATCATTTGTTTGTCTAAACTCTTGCTATTTCTAATTTTTATGATAAATTTCTGTTTAGATCTATCTTTTGTGATAAATTCTATTGCATATCCCAATTCTATTGTTTCGATTATGATTAATTGTAAGTAGTCTATTTGCTTTAGGGTAAAGGGATGAATCATATGGATTACAAGTTTGATATGTGAAATCTATTGAAAACTCATGTTGCTAAACTTGTTAAAGGGTTAGATTATAATTGATTTACTACGGATAGCTAGGAATTTCTATTAGATCTTGAGAGCTTGAGAGAGGATCTTGATCTATGGGAAGCCCTAGATATTCGATTTAGATCTATAATCGAGATTCCCTAGAGTTGGTGCACGACAGCGACCAAAGCTAGCATCTTTATTATATTTCTATAATTATATTCGTTTGTACGACAATAAAACAAATACGAACCCATCATGATCTAGATTTGAACTCACGTTCTGCGAGAGCGAACTTAAGTTGGAGTTGAATTATATTGTCGATCTTAATGCTAGTGGTTTGAACTAGGTTTGCACGAGAGCGAGGCTCTAGTATAGATTACTATAGACTTGCATAATGTGAGAGTGTGTGTTGGTTCATAGCATAGTTGCGAAAATTTCACCCTAAACTAAGAGTAGTGATATGGAAGAATATAATTTCACATTGATGCTTGAGATCTATGGTGGGGATTCCCAAGCCCTAGGCACTTTTATTAATTGAAATTACAAACGATATTTAATATGCTTGTAACACCAAACATTCCTCAATCATTATTCCATCTCTGCTGAGTAATAAATTTAATACCAACAGTTCCTCCCCGTGATTCGATACCTGCTCACCACTTAACCGTGTGCTTACGGTAAAACTATATTGTTTCTGGGTGTATATCCGGAGCCGGTCAGTGGCAATACTAGCAAGTTTGTACTTAGCAATCATATAATAATTGAATAGCTTTTGATACTTATCAAATAGTTGTTCATTAGCTAATCTAAGGTCATCCATGATTATCTTATCCGTATCACTATCACTATCACTTGATGAGTCACATGGAGAATCCTCACGCTTTTCATCATCTGAGTCCTCGCTACTCGAGTCTTCACTTGAGTCATCCCATGTCCCTACCAATCCCTTCTTCTTCTTATTCTCTTTGTACATATCTTCCTTCTTGTACTTGAGAGCTTTCCACTTTTCTTTGTTCTTTGGCAAAGGACAATCCTTCTTGATGTGTCCTTGCTTATTGCATTTGTAACAAAGAGAAGAAGTATTGTTAGCATCAAACTTGGCTTTCAGTTTGAAGTTACCTTTTTGGAAGAACCTTTGAACTTCTGGGCCATGAGTGCCATGGTCCCCAGATCCATCTCATCGTCGAATTTCTCATTGTCCGACGTGGCCTTGAAAGTAATGGCATTCTTCTTTGGTTTGGTAAGATCTCTTTGAGATTTCCTTTGCTCTCGGTCTTCCTTCCTAACCTCATAAGCCATGAACTTGCCAATGAAGTTTTCCATGGTGTATGTAGACATGTCATTACCTTCTTCAATGACCATGGTCTTATCCCATTCCGGAGTGACAGCCATGATGCACTTCCAAACTTTCTCTACTTGAGTATAGGTCTTCCCTAGAGCTTCTAGGTCGTTCACAATGTCGATGAACCTAGCATACATGCTCGAGATCTTTTCCTTATCCTGCATTTGAAACATCTCAAATCTTTGGACGCATACATGAAGTTTAGATAATTACACATGGGTGGTTCCTTCATGTGTGTGTCACGCCCCGTCCCCCAGAATACCCGGCATTTAAATTTTTTTCCCAAGTATCCTGAAGAGTGAGGGTGATGAGAGAGAAATTAGAGAGAGAGAGAGAGAAGGAAGTAACTGAATAAGCAGGCCACTACGCACATGCTGGGATAGTACAAGTGCAGCTTCATTAAAATATCAAACAACTCATAAATGACATAGAACAATAACCACAAATTTATATAACAACTTTCATTTACATACATAGTCCAAGTGCACCACTACACATACACCGCCACTCTCCACCTCCCAAGACAACCATGTCACATTATATAGCTACAGCTCACACCAAATTCTACTCCTGAAACCCAACTCCAAGTCACCACCAACCACGATGTCCCTGCTACCTGAAAAATAGGGAGGAGCACGTTAACGCATGCCCCAGTAGGAACCAACTTGGATTTGGAACACTAATTTAAGGTTATCAACCATGAAGAAAGGTAACATAAATAAGACGTGCAAACTAAATAATGTGAAAAAAAGTAAACAGCTAAGTGGGGAATCATACCTGCGGTTTGACATCGAGTTACTGCAAGAAAAAGGTCAGCATGAATAATAATTCAAGTGTTCACACAACATATACTAAAAGAGGAATCACAAGTGCCATGTGTAACCACATCGTCACAAGCAAGCAGGCAAAGGGAAAGGGAAGCGTTGCAAACAGAAGAAGCAACATATAAAACACATGTCTGTTAATTTATTTAGTTGGGAACTTGGGTTAACAGTGTGATACCAGGACCTGAACTTCACCCCAAATTTGGGGTGAATATAGCACACGGCGCAGTGGACACGGGCACTGTACGACACCGGGCCTCTCAGCTCCCACGTCACTGGCAGGAGTAAGGATCTCCACATAATAACATAACCTTTGTATGTCCCATCCACTCCCGAAAAAGGCGAGTGGGTATAAATATCTCCTCCACTCCCGGTAAAGGCGAGTTGGTATAAATATTACATATCACATAATCATTTCCCCCAACTTCTCAGTCCAGGCCTCATATCCACAATTTACTCAAATTCCACCTAAAACCCGGGTTTTGCTAACTCACCCTCATTAGAGAGGACCGAGACATTTAAGAGTTTCATTTTATCATTTTAGAAATGAAGGAGTCAAGTTGCATGGCATCACATTCCATATTCATATCAACATGGGTCATGCACCGAAGTGTCATGCCCTCCATCGTAGTCATATCAACCCATCATCACATAATATATAGTACCATGCATGACATGCTTCCAACATTACATGTTCATATCAAATCTCATTTCATAACCATATGATTGAGTATTCCTCACATTTCTGGCATTTGCTTTCACTTAAGCATTTTCACAAACACGTGGTGAACGTGACGTATATGTCTGTAATCACATTAGCAAACCAATTAACAAAACATATTATTAGCATATCTTCCATGTAAAAAAATATTCATGTATCATAGAGGGTGGATTAGCAACAATGCACAATTCATCACACCACTTATCCATTCATCTTGCAGTAATTACACATGCAGTCATAAAAGATGGCTCATATCACCCAATTATGGTCAGAATTTAGCAAAACATCCTAAATGAAATTTATAGATATTTTAGTCTTGGATTCACAAATAAAATTTCAGGCAAAAATATTAAGTATATGATTTATAATGAATTATTTGTTAAAGTATGTCAAATCTTTTTTTAGACAGATTTCAGGGTCTGTATTGAAAGCCAATTTTGGGCATGTTTTAGCCAGTAATTCGACATATAAGCACTGTGATGAAATTTTATAAAAACTTGTTAACTTTTCAACAAGACCAAGAACATAAAATTCCATGGAGTGTGCAGGTAATAAGCTTCATTTTTCTAAGCTGTGTCAACACTGAAAATCATACAGACATGTTGCAAAGATGTAATTTTTGTTCCTAATATCTGAATTGAACATATATCAAAATTTATATGATTTTGGGGTTGAACTTCAAGGACTACAAGGATATAATTTTTTCGAAACTTGATTCATGCTACCGTAACCGTAATTTCAGCAAAAACACACAACAGAATTTCAGGATTTCAAAAGGAAGGTTTTGCTTGGAATTTCAAGGGGGTTTTGCATGAAAATTGAATCATGGCACCTTAATTGGATTACCACTACTTCATATTGGTAAAACATGATATAAAAACATGATAGAGAGAAACCCTAAATAAATTCCCAAAGCCAAGTTGGATTCCTACCTCAATATTCGATTTTTCCTCTTCTCCTTCTCTTCCTCTTCCTCTTCTTCTTCTTCTTCTTCTTTTTTGGTTGAAGAATTTCGGCCATGGAAACATGGAGGGGAGAGGGGAGAGAGAAGGTGGGGAGAAAAGGAGAGAAAGAGAGAGAGGTTTCTAGTTCTCTCTCTTCTTTTCTTCTCTTTTCTTATTCCTTTCTTCTCTTCCAAGAAAGAAATATTCCAAGGGAATATTCCATGTGGAAATGGCCAAAGTACCCTCCTATCTTCCAAGTATTTACAAGTTTGTCATTACTTTATGCACACACAACTTTAGTATGTACGCACAGCAGCTTTAGTCCAAATGACCATTTTGCCCCTAACCTTTCTAAAAAATTACGGGGGTTGCCATTGACCCCTAACCCCTTTCACACTAGCACGGATCTCCCTACACACATCCACGCACATCCATGCATGCATACATGCATCACACACACGTCTAATACATTCCTGTTGTTTTGCACCCACGACGTCATTCGCACTTCTCCCGCACTCATTCTCGCTTTCTCGTCTCTTAGCCACATATTACGGCCTAATCCCCCTTGTACTACACTACATACATCGATATCTACGCTTATTTCATGCCTACCCATGTATCGTAAGTAGAAATACCACGTGTGTTCAGTAGAATACACGTATAGTTGAAAATAGGGCATGACATCCTACCCACCTTAAAATAAAGTCCATCCTCGGAATTCCTAGGGTGTGAACCCTGCCCGAGGTCAGCTAGGTACGATGATCTTTCTACATATGAAGTACAAACAAGAATACATATCTACGCCACACTTATATACACTATATGCTTCATTGTCATCCATACACACCCGCATGGCACACATATCACAGATACACCCTATTATTCATCTAGTAGTACATCCACATCCTTATGTGCACTCACTACCTGCATATACATATGTGTCATTCACATAAACATCTAGACACATGTATTCACACACTAACATACACATCACATACCATAAATAAGTCTCTATACGTATTATTATACGTATTTAGTTCACTACTCATATCTATGTGCATACGACATCACAATATATCCATATCACGATACATAAGGCATTCATACACGTCATGCTCTCATATATATCACAATACCTTCAAGTATAATGACGTATGTTCTACTTATTTATATATATTTACATATATGTCTATATGCATATCTACGCCACACTTATATACACTATATGCTTCACTGTCATCCATACACACCCGCATGGCACACATATCACAGATACACCCTATTATTCATCTAGTAGTACATCCACATCCTTATGTGCACTCACTACCTGTATATACATATGTGTCATTCACATAAACATCTAGGCACATGTATTCACACACTAACATACACATCACATACCATAAATAAGTCTCTATACGTATTATTATACGTATTTAGTTCACTACTCATACCTATGTGCATACGACATCACAATATATCCATATCACGATACATAAGGCATTCATACACGTCATGCACTCATATATATCACAATACCTTCAAGTATAATGACGTATGTTTTACTTACTTATATATATTTACATATACGTCTATATGCATGCACAGATATACGACTATACACATCAATCTACATACATAACTTGACAAACAAGGTCACCATCATGGTGTCACATCATATGTACACCAGATCCATATACACTCTATACTTAGTCATATAAGTTCATCAACAATCATATGGACATAAACATCTACATACACACGATAATTAGTCACATCCAACATACATAGGCGTGCACGCACTATCACATTCACGATCAAGTCACTTAGGTTCACAATCTTAATTATTGATAAATATACACATAATCTCATATTCATAGCGATGCACTTACTGCCTCACACAGATAAGCACATATACCATACACAATTCACACAAGAGTGCACAAACATCTGACGTTTCCCTCGTATGCTATATATATAACTACTTTTACATATCCTACACACATACTTCCACAATAGTCAAATAAATATGCATACCTATTCTACACACCACACACGCGTATACATATAAATATATAGCAAACACATACATCATAATACTCATAAACAGTTTCATTCACTTACATTCATCATATATATATATATATATATATATATATATATATATATATATATATATATATATATATATATATATAATAAAACAGGGATGTTATCATGTGTTTTTGGATAAGAGAATTTGGATAAGAGATATTGGTTATGTGTATTGTTGTATGTGGATATGTGTATTGTTGTATAAGAGATTTTGGTTTTGGTTATGTGTAATTGGGTGTGATGTTTATATAGATTGTATATTGGGTATGAGAAATTGAGTAATGAGATATTGGAGGGTTTCTCTCAAATCACATCGCAATTTTTGATCACATCACCTAAATGGATGGAAAAAATTTCTTTGCGTTTTCTCTCAGCCGAATTTTGATCACATCACAAAATGGAGGGAAAAAAATTTCTCCTCCTCCATTTTAATCACATCCTCTGCCATTTCTCCTCTCTGTATTTTGAAATCATAAATTTCTCTCATCTCCTCAAGCTCGCGCTGCTGAGAGAAGAACGCGGGAATTAATTTGGACAGCAAGGAATTCCAAAAGCCTTAAGCCTTCATCTCCCTCATCTTCAACATCATCTTCAACCACATCTTCAACCACATCTTCAACATCATCTTCCTCCACGCATTGCAGTAGGTGAGTTAATTTCCTCACGTCTTCAACCACATTTTCTTTTGGCATTTTCTCATGTTAGCCATTTTCTTTTGGTATTTTCAGATTTTTGCAAGGTGGAGGGTATTCTGGGTGTGTTATATGAAGATCAAAAGTTCAAGTTTAAAATTTCACAAGATCAAAATTTCAAGTTTCAATCCTGGGCTATTTGGTGATTTGAACAGTTAACTGGGATATTCATAAGTTCAAGTTTCAATTCATCCAACATTAGGTGATTTACATTATCCTCTCTGTATTTAAAACATGATTTGAACAGTTCACAAAATGGAGGTGATTTGCAGCCTCTTCATCAGTTTATATGCATGGGGATATCAAAAATACTCAAACTGGGATACTCAGTGTTATTTAAACTTCATTCACATATATTCATTTACAGTGTCCTGAGGATTTAAATTTTACAGCGTTATGTTTGATTCTCAAGTGTAAGATAAATTTTGGGTTTGAATTTTTGAAACAGTGTTATGTTTGATTCTCAAGTGTTATGTTTGAATTTTTGAATCAATTTTGGGTGTTACTACAACTTTTCTGAATTTGAGTTTAAAAGATAAATTTTTGATTCTCAAGTGTATGTTAAAAAATGGTTATATGACTGTGCAAAATGTTTGATGAATTGGGATAATTTAAGTGAACATGTTCTCAGTTAACTCTCAAGTTTCAATTCATCCAACATAAGTTCAAGTTTCAATTGAGTGCAAAATGTTCCCAATCCAAGTGTATGTTAAAAAATGATTCTCAATTCCAAGGGATATCCTGTCAAAATTTTCAATTTTTTCAAGTTCTCAGACGTTCATATATTTCTGACTGTGATTTGAGAAATTTTGCATTTTGCTGAGAGATTTCATACATATGTGAATATGTGAATGTTAATCAAATTCATATATTTCTGACTGTGATCAAATTCATACATTTTGCACAGTCATAAAATAGATAAATTTCTGAATTTGAGTGTAAAAGATATATTTTAAGTTTGAACATATATTTTAAGTTTGAATATATGTGAATACATAAATTTTTGATTTCTAAATCACCCAACAACTGATTTGAGTGTTATTACATAAATTTAAGTTGACATTCTTAATATCTTCTAGCAAAATTTGAATAATTTCAAGTGTATGTTAAAAAATGGTTATATGACTGTGCAAAATGTTTGATGAATTGGGATAATTTAAGTGTAAAATGTTCTCAGTTAACTCTCAAATTTCAATTCATCCAACATAAGTTCAATTTTCAATTGAGTGCAAAATGTTCCACTACTAAAAAAATGGCTTTTACCAACGTTTTTCTGCTAGTGGTTTAAAGAAACGTTGGCAAATGTCTATTGGTATTTTGACATTTGCCAGCGTTTATAAGAACGCCGACAAATGGTAGACTTTTACCAGCGTTTATAAGAACGTTGGTAAATGCTTGGCTTTTCCCGGTGCTTTACAAAAAACACAGTCAAATGCAGGACTTTTCCCGACGCTTTTTTAAAACGTTGGCAACTGCTGGATTTTTCCCGACACTTTTTAAAAACGTTAGGAAATGCTGGAATTTTGCCAGCACTTTCCGAAAAACGTCGGCAAATGCTGTACTTTTTCCGACGCTTTTTTAAAATGTTAGGAAATGCTGGACTTTTGCCGGCGCTTTCCGAAAAACGTTGGGAAATGTGTGACTTTTCCCGACACTTTTTAAAACATCGACAAATACTAGACGTTTCCCGACGATATCTGAAGTCATCAAAATCCAATCATTAAAGACTAATTAGAGAGACAATAGCTCTAGGGTGCACAAAGATCCTTGAGATATTAGTGACAGAAAAGGGAGTACATATGTGTATCTCGTTGATTGGTAGTTGCCCACTTGCATTCTCTCTTCTTTTTTCCTTTTTTTCATTTATTTATTTATTTGTAATTTAATGAAGAAAGAAAAATGAAAGAGATATTGGGTTCTCTTGCAAACGAAACAAACTCATCCACGTCCTCTTTTTTCATTCTTTCTTGGTGGGGGAGAGACCAACGTTTTTTTTGAACTCTAAGTTAGAGAGGGAAAGTAACCAAGAGAGAGAGAGAGACCAACGTTTTTTTTTTCAATTTTTCTTGGTGGTGGAGAGACCAACGTTTATTCAACTTGCACAAAACCTCATTAAAATCCATCAACCAAAGCTCAAGTTATTCCTTGAAGAATTACAAGGGAAAGCACACCTCAACCACTTCCAAAAAGCCTCCTCAACCAAACATCTATCCTCACCTCACTCTTTAACCACATTTCGACCGTTGATATTAATTAAATCCGAGGGCTAATATTTAAAATTACACAGCAGCGATCCACGTGTGGAGCTCTCCAGCCAATCAGCACTGAGAATTTGGCTACCATTTTCTCAAGGACTCTATTTAAAACACACCATCTTTCTCCGTAGTTCGTCACGAAACTCGCTCCATCGATCTCGTTCCAAGCCTGGATTCACAACCGAGGGTACCGCGAGCGGCATGGAGCGGCACGAAGAAGGGAATACCACGTAAGCAGCACCATCGTCGAGGCGGAGTGCAAGGCCAAAATCACCGAGCCGGACGTTGAAGCCGCGGTCGATGAGGATGTTTGCTGACTTGACGTCGCGGTGGATGACGGGGGGTTTGGCGGTGGGAAGGGTGAAGAGAGCCTTGGCGGTCTGTAGGGCAAGGCGGAGGCAGCGTGCCTCTCGATCGATGTCTTTTGATGGCTTTTGATGGCTGCGAGGTGAGGAAAGGACGAGGTGCAGCTGTCGATGGCGCTGCTCTCAATCGGGCACTTCGAGCGGATGAACAATTTTGGCAAGCTTAGGAAGGGATCAGGAGGGAGATAGATGTACATCGGATGAATAATTTTTCATTTTCTTCGATTTTCTTTACAAATTTGATGTATTATTATGTGTGCGTTTTTTGCTTCCCACGATTCCACGAATTTATGTTATTATTGTGGATTTTTTAACTTTATGTGGTGTTATGTTGGAGTGAAAAATTATGAGATTAGACAAAAATGAAGGGATTATGTTCTTATTTATAATTAATATGAATTTTTTTCTTGTTAATTTCTTGTAACCTGTCTTCAATCAGTTTGTATTTTCTCACGTTTTTATTAGCTGAATTTTGGTCGCACTATCTTTGATCAACGTTGTTCGTTTGTCTTTTGCCATGGCTTGCTTGGTGTTTATTGTCCTTTAATTTGGAATTTTTATTGGCTAATTTGGTTGGGGTGCAAAGTTACAACTTTGAATGGGGAATGTCGTGAGGCATTTCCCAACGTTTCAAGAAAACGCCGGGGAATGTCTTGGACATTTCCCAATGTTTCAAGAAAACGTCGGGGAATGTCTTGGACATTTCCCAACGTTTTAAGAAAACGCTGGGGAATGTCTTAGGTATTTCCCAACGTTTCAAGCAAACGTCGGTAAATGTCTTGGCATTTCACAACGTTTCAAGAAAACGCCGGGAAATGTCTTGGAAAACGTTTCAAGCAAACGCCGGGAAATGTCTTGGCATGTCCAAACGCTTCAAGAAAACGCTGGCAAAAGCGGGTATTTCCCAACGTTTCACCAAAACGTTGGAAAAACATTTAGCAACGCCAACTTTTTCCAACGTCTTTGCAGCGTTTCATAAAACGCTGGGAAAACATTTGCCAGCGCTTCAAAAATGTTGGGAAATGTTAAAAAAACGCTGGCAAAAGTCCTTTTTTAGTAGTGTTCTCAATCCAAGTGTATGTTAAAAATGATTCTCAATTCCATGGGATATCCTGTCAAAAGTTTCAATTTTTTCAAGTTCTCATAAGTTCATATATTTCTGACTGTGATTTGAGAAATTTTGCATTTTGCTGAGAGATTTCATACATATGTGAATATGTGAATGTTAATCAAATTCATATATTTCTGACTGTGATTAAATTCATACATTTTGCACAGTCATAAATAAGATAAATTTCTGAATTTGAGTGTAAAAGATATATTTTAAGTTTGAACATATATTTTAAGTTTGAATATATGTGAATACATAAATTTTTGATTTCTAAATCACCCAACATTTGATTTGAGTGTTATTACATAAATTTAAGTTGACATTCTTAATATCTGCTAGCAAAATTTGAATAATTCTCAAGTGTATGTTAAAAAATGGTTATATGACTGTGCAAAATGTTTGATGAATTGGGATAATTTAAGTGTAAAATGTTCTCAGTTAACTCTCAAGTTTCAATTCATCCAACATAAGTTCAAGTTTCATTGAGTGCAAAATGTTCTCAATCCAAGTGTATGTTAAAAAATGATTCTCAATTCCATGGGATATACTGTCAAAAGTTTCAATTTTTTCAAGTTCTCATAAGTTCATATATTTATGATTGTGATTTGAGAAATTTTGCATTTTGCTGAGAGATTTCATTCATATGTGAATATGTGAATGTTAATCAAATTCATATATTTCTGACTGTGATCAAATTCATACATTTTGCACAGTCATAAAATAGATAAATTTCTGAATTTGAGTGTAAAAGATATATTTTAAGTTTGAACTTATATTTTAAGTTTGAATCTATGTGAATACATAAATTTTTGATTTCTAAATCACCCAACATCTGATTTGAGTGTTATTACATAATTTTAAGTTGACATTCTTAATATCTGCTAGCAAAATTTGAATATATGTGAATACATATATATATGTGAATTTGAGTGTTATTACATAAATTTAAGTTGACATTCTTAATATATGCTAGCAAAATTTTTGATTTCATACATCAGGTGAATTGAATATATGTGAATTTGAGTGTAATTACAGCTTTTGAATATATGCTCAATATTCAATCATTCATGTCTTAATTACTGTAAAATATATGAGAACTGATATCCTGAATTGACTGTAAGATTTTGAGTTCAAGATTGAGTTCAAAATTGACTGGATATCTTGATAATTTGATTGATTGAGAACTTTATTCTCTACCAAGTAACAGGAGATTGAGAACCAAAATTTTAATTTGAACCAAAATTCTACAGTTTACATAACACTGAATTTGAATTGGGATAATTTAAAATTCTGTCAAATGAAGTTTAAACTGGGATTGAGAACTTGAATTGGGATAATTTTTATCGGGAACTTAAATTTAAATTTGAACCGAAAATTTAATTTAATTTGAACCAGTGTTATGTACTTGGATTGAGAACTTAAATTTGAACCAGTGCAGTTTACATAACACTGAATAAAGTTCCCAGTGTTATAAATTTAAGGTAAATTCAAATTCTGAACTTAAATTTAATTTATACTTGGATTGAGAACTTAAATTTAAATTCAGTGTTATAAATTTGAACCAAAAATTATCCCAAGTTTAAATTCAGTTTTGAACTTTATTCATGATTGAGAACTTCATTTAAACTGGGATAATTTAAAATTCAGCTGGATTGAGAACTTTATTCTCTACCAAGTAACAGGATATTGAGAACTGATAATTTGAATTTGAATTTGAATTGAATTTGACAGGATATCCTGATAATTTGACAGATTGAGAACTTTATTCTTAGCAATATCCCATGAACTTGACAGATTGAACTTGCTAAGAATATCCTGATTGAACTTGACAGATTCTCTAAGAATTAACTTGACAGATTGAACTTTATTCAAGTTCATGGGATATTGCTAAGAATATCCAGCTACAGATTCTGATTGAACTTTATTCTTAGCAATATCCCATGGAATATCCCAAATTCATATGAGCAAATGACTGTCCTGTTGGTTATAACCAAATGCTCATATGAATTTTGGTTAGGACATATGTCAATTCTCTAAGAATTGATTAGCATCTGAATATTAGCATTTGTTATAACCAAAATTCTCTATGTCCTAACCAAATATAACCAAATTCATAACCAAAATTCATAACCAAATATTCATAACCAACATTCATAACCAAATATTCAGATTAGCATTCATATAACCAAATTCATATTCCTATAACCAAATTCAATTGGGTCCTGTCATATCTGAGTACTGAATAATTGATTAGCATTCCTATAACCAAATATTCATAACCAAAAAATTCATAACCAAATATTCATAACCAAATATGCATATAGAGAATTCTGATATCTGAATATGAATATTTGCTATAGAGAATATTTGGTTATGGATATGAATAACCAATTATTCAGATATTTTGCTCATAACATCTGCATATTTTTGCTCATAACCAACATAGCCAATTCTGACATATAGCCAATTTTTGCTCATAACATGTTGGTTATGACTATCTGATAACAAATATTTTGCTTATACTATCTATGTCCTGATAACATATAGAGAATGTCCTGATAACAAATATTAAATAGCCAATTCTCTATGTCCTGTTGCTCATATTCAGAATGTTGGTTTGCAAAAAAACATGGCCACCAATTTCATTTAATATAAACAGATATGCTCATTTCCAAAAAACTTGGCCAAAATATTAACAGGACATATATTAATTGATGAAATTGAGTGATAACAGTTGCAAGTTTTCAGTCAATTCAGCATATATGAACTTGCTACTGCTTTTGTAAAAGAATGTTGGGTTAAAAAGAATGGATTTTGCAAACATATTTTGCATATAGTTCAAAATGTTGCACCTCAATTCTTCTGAAATTTGAGTTTAACATGAAATTAAACTGAACTAAGGTATTTGATGGTAGAAGAAAAATGTTGACCTTAACATGAAATTATCAAATGAAATTTGAGTTATTGAACTTGAAATTGAATTTACTTTTGAACTTGAATTTTTCTCATGCCCAAATTCAAATTTGAGTATTCAAATTTTTCTCATGCTGTATACTCTTCTGAAATTTGAGTTATTGATATGGAATTTGAGTACTCAAATTCTGAAATTCTCAAATTTCAGAAGAGTATACTTTGGGAATATTTCTCATGGAATTTGAAATTCTAAAATTTCTGAAGATATGGAATTTGTGCATTTGAAATTGAGGTTCATTAACTACTCAAATTCTGAAATTCATTTTTGACTACTCAATATTTTTGTTTAACATGATTTTTGACCATTACTTGATATTTCTGTTTAACAGGGAGAACTTCATTTTGAATATTTCTATCAAGTTTACAATCAAATTTACAGTCAATTGGAGTAAACATGATCTTTCCATCTGCTATGAATGTGAATATTTCTACCAAGTAACAGGGCTTGAGGTAAAATATTCATACATTTACTGAATTGATACTTTATTCAAATGAATATGCCAATTTTGCAGCTTGGAATGTTGGAATGTTGGAATGTGCCAATTTTGCAGCTTTAAAAAGTCAAAATTATCTCTATTCATTTTTAGATTTTTAGAATATTGGAATGTAATCAGGATATCCTGATATAAGACTGCATTCAAATTTTGTTTTTTATCTATATCCTGCTGCACATTCAGAGATTGGTGTTTTTTATTTGTTTTTATTGGTTTTTTTCATCCTTATATACAAGAATGTATACCTGATAGTGTAGCATATGTAATTTTTAGTGGTTTTTAGAATATTGGTATGTAATCAGGATTGTAACATCCTTATATAGCTCATTTAGATCAAGTTTCAAGTTTCAAACTGAAATGATATTCTCAAACTGAAATGAAAATTTCAAACCAATGACAAATTTTTGTGCTTATTTTTCAAACTATTTTGACTGAATATTTTCAAACAAATTAGAAACATATTCAATTTTGAAACTTGAAAGAATTTCCTTTCAGTCAAAAGACTTAAATTTTGCCTGAACTTGAAAATGAGCATTGCTAACATGAATATTGAATATTGCACCTTGCATTTTGAAATTGAATTTTGGCTCATCTTATTTGAATTCAAAATTTCAAAATTTCATTCTAAATTTAAATTGCAACTGCCAATCCAAATAAAAATGACTATTGCACCTTGAATTTTGTGAGTTTTGTTTTTTGCATTTCAGCATATGCTTATGAGAATGCTGTTTAAAAATTATCAGGCAAGTTTCAATTTTTAGATATGGCATTTGCATTTTGTAGATTCAGTCAAGGTTCAATTTTTCAGTTATGTTAGTTGTATTATATGATATCCATCATTCTCTATCTTAGTTGCATTATATTGATTTTTCTCATTATGAAAAGAGTTGATTTGAAAATAGTTGATTTTTTCGCTCTCTTACTGAATGAGAAAAATTGTTTGGATGAGTAATTTGGTCCAGTTTGCAAATTAAAGTTTGACAGGATAACTACAGTTGTAACGACTGGTTTTCATGTATCTGGATTTATTATATTATATTTTATGTTTTGGTGGATTTTCTCCGTATTCGTGGTTTTCGTCTCCGTAGCTTTCATTTTCGATAGTTTCGTCGTGATTTTCTAGCTTCTTCCTTAGAATCGTCGATTTTGGAGTAAGTCATTCGTGACGGGCTTCATATCGGTCATATCTTATTGTTAGATCAAGCCTAGGAGTCTTAGGAATCGATCCCGGAGCTTCGCGCTCCAATTCGGAACTTTTGGTGCACGTTAGCCGGTACAAGAAGGGGAACCGACCGACTAGATGACGATTTAGTCGGTCGGCAAACCTTCATGGACCGACTAGTTGGCTTTGTTAATTTCTCAGGAGTTACTGTTTATCGTTAGTCGGTCTAAGAACATTGGTCGACCGACTAGGTTGCAAACTAGTCGGTCAGCAATCGTTCTTTAACCGACTAGCTCTATGATCATTTTTGACACCAAGTACTATTCATTCTTAGTCGGTCTAAGAACGTTCATCGACCGACTAGATGACAAACTAGTCAGTCAGTAGTTGTTCTTTGACCGACTAAATCTAAATCCTATTTTTGCACAGGAGTTACTGTTTGGACTTAGTCGGTCTGCGTTGGTTAACCGACCGACTAGTTCCCAAACTAGTCGGTCAGTGGTTGTTCTTTGACCGACTAATTCATTACCCAGGTTTTTCCCTATTTTTCGCTACTTGGTGTTAGTCGGTCACAGCTAATAGACCGACCGACTAGTTGTTAAACTAGTCGGTCAGCCAACCTTCTTTGACCGACTAATCAGTGTCGAAACCCTAATTTCTGGGCAGCCGCCAGCACATCCTATTTAAACCCCTCCCAAACGTTTTCTTCTTCTTCTTCTTCTTCTTCAACTCTAAACCTAATTTCTCCCCCATTGAGCCCCCTACTACCTCAAACCCTTATTCCTTCATCCCAAGCCCAAAATCCATCATCCAAACCCTCACTTAACACATTCTACCTCTCATCTTCCTCAAACTTTCATCAAACCCCCAAAATCCACATCAAAACCCATTTCTCCAGATTTTTCCCTCATTTCCAGAATTGAGCCGGATCGTTCTTCCGTTGCCGTGGTTGCTCGGCATCGTTCCTCCGCTTCTTTACGGTAATAAATCGATCTCTTAATGTTTTCATAACCCGTTGTTTTGATGATTGTTCTCCATAACAGTGACTTCCCCGTAGATTAGCGTCCGTGAGACGAACCTTCGTGATCGTCATCCTCGGTGCTAGGCAAGTGAAACTTGCCACTTAGGGTTTTGGGCCATGTCTTAGGCCATTTGCTTGTTGTAGGCGTAAAAGAGACTAGGCGACGAAATGATACTCGCCTAGGCGCAATTTCAGGATCTAGCTTGACAACGAAGCCAGATCCGTCATTTATCATGTTGCATAAAACTACCATGCCATGTTTAATTCCAATTACCGGTACGCGAATTAATTGTCATGTCATTGCATTCTTTAAATGTTCCCGTGATTGCGTAGCACACGCTACAATACTTGTACTTCCTGGCTCGTGACCAGAAGCGAGCATAATGAGTTGCTAACCCCAACGCTCGATATTGAGGCTAGGTGTCCCCTACGCCAAATACTTCCTGATTCGTGATATAGAAAACACGCTCCCGTGCGGGGCAACCCTGGCTCATTTACTGGGCTCATGTAAAGGGACCCTGGCTTGTTAACGTGTGGGATGGGGTAAGAGTTAAGCGGTCATTCAACTGGGAGTCTGTCCGATCAGCAACTGCAGTTGTAAGGCGTAAACTCTGGGTTCTGGGGTAGTGTTAAGTGGCCACTCAGCGTGAATGCCAACCGTTCAGCTGTAAGGCGTAAACATCTACAAACAACTTGAAACGTGACTATTGAAAAGATTGAGATTGTTAGTAGCTTGGCTACTCTTGACTTGTCCCGATAATTGTTCTCTTGTACTTATTGTTTCACCATGTCTTGCTTGTGCACTTATGTTATAACTGCCATGTCATGCATACTATAACTGTTAGGTTGTTAGTCTGCCTTACTTTCAGTTTCCTTGTCCAAGTCTTTTAGACTTGCTGACATGTGCCCCTTTACTCTTTTGGGTGACACATGTTAGACCCTGAGCCTGAGTACATTGTAGAGGACGAGGTGTTTGCTGATGCCGAGCCCGAGCCTGTGTTTGGCGAGGAGTACGTAGACACTGGGGACCAGTCCTAGTGTCCTCGTTGAGCTTTCCCTTTTTGTTTAGACTGCTGTTTTGTTGTCGGTGCGTAGCACCTATACTTTGTTACGTTGTTCCTTTTGTGGGCCTTGTTCTGGGCCTTAGACTCTTTCTTTTAGCCTGGTGGCTTTTCTGGATGTTGAACTAAATTTTCATGTTGGACAAATTATGCGATATGAGATTTTATTTCTGTCTCTCCTTGTGTTATTATTGTTATTCCGTTTGTGGTTACAGGGACCTGCTTATGTTTTATTGACGCTTATCGGGTTTGGGGATTCACAGCTCCACTCTCGTGCGGACCTTCTCACGTCCCGCCTCCATTTTAGGGAAGCGGGGCGTGACAATAGTAGAACTTTTCTTGCAAAAAACTTATCTTAATAAACTATTTAAACGTATCCTGAAATTAGTTTTCTTGCAAAAAAACTATGATCCTGTCAACTTTATAAACTTTGCACTGCATCTCTGCATCATTATTAGATGAGTAAGCAGTAGATGAGGTCCAACTGAGTATATGAGCCATTTAATTTTTGTTTCAATTTGGCCATTACTTCCAGAATAGCATGATACAATGAAATTTTTTGTGCTAAATAACATAACTCAATGTATTTAATCATATAAGTAAATTTCCCTATCATTCTAGTACATATGAGTAAATTGGGTTAAAATGATGAGCTTATTTGGAATTTTTTTGATCAGAATACATTGATGAGAAAATTATAAGAAAATTGTATTGATAAGAATACTGCACTATAGAATATTAGTCAAGTTCAAGTTCAATATACTGCATACACTTCAAATTGAGTATTCCATGGAATATTTTTGAATCAATTTCATTTTTTATTACTGTAAAATATAAGTGAATGAATTTGATATTCACATATTCATCATTCTCTTCATCATTTTTTGAACTCAATTTTGAAGTGGGATATGCTAAAGTTCAAGTAACTGGATCCTAGCAATATCCTGGGATATGAACAATTGAGTTCAAGATTGGGATATGTGAATTGAATTGAATTGGGAAAGCAATATCCTGTCAAGTAACAATTTTGAATATGCGAATTGAATTGGGATTTTGTATATGAATTGGAATTTTGAATATCAATTTGAATTGTTATATGATATATTCTCAATTTGAATTTTGAATTTGAATTTTAGTTACTTGGACTGGGATATGTTAAAGTTCAAGTAAATGGGATACAGGATATCCTAGAGTTCAAAATAGAGTTCATATCCTGGGTATGCACTCAAGATAATTCTCAATTTTCAAGTAACCTCAACTTTCAAAATTTCATGTTAATTCTCAAATCAAATCAAATCAAATCCTGGGTATGCACTCAAGATTAACGCATTCTCAATTTGAACTCAAGTTCATATCCCAAGACAAGTTCAATTTTGTTATGTTCATACATGATAATTCATATCCCAGTACAAATAACATAACACTCATGAACTGTATGAAAGAGATACAGCTTTAAAATCAAGATTGAACTGAAGTTCAATTTTCAAGTTATACGCAAAATTAAATCAACTTCATATCCTGGGATACAGATAATTCTCTATTTCATGTTAAGTTCAAAATAGAGTTCATATCCTGGGTATGCACTCAAGATTGAGATCAATTGAGTTCAAAATTTGCATTTTGAATGTCCAAATGAAATTGTTACTTGAGTGTTGGATCAAAATTCAAAATTCAGTGTTGGATCAAAATTCTTTTTGGAGTTCATTTTACACACAATCTTTTTGGAGTACTGCAAGCCATATCTCAAAATGGACAAAATGGAAAAACCTTTTATATTGATAAGTTTATTGAGTATGCTAAATGTTCAACTTAATTGGGTAGTAATTTGGCAAGTAACCCTGTTTGCATAGAAAACTAAAATAATTTGAGTATGCTAAATGTTCAACTTGATAAGTTTATTGAGTATGCTAAATGTTCAAACAAACACCATCAGTTATGTGAAATGAAATGAAATGCTTAGTTATGTGAAATGAAATGAAAAACACCATCAAAAAATACCTGTTATCTTTTTTGGAGAATGGAGAAGGGGAGGCTTATAAGTTGAACATTGAGCACTACCCAATTATCCCTAAATGCCCAATAAACTTAGTTTTGTGAAATGAAAGTTTTGTGAAATGAAATGGTCATAAGTTGATAGTTATGTGCAGTTTTTTAATGTGAAGTTGATAGTCTGCAGTTGCAACTTGATGCGAAGTTGATGGTCTGCAGTTGATACATAACCATAGTTCATTTTTTATGTGAAGTTGATGGTCTGCAGTTGAAGTTGATGTGTTATTTGAGGTCTGAAATTATATCAAGAATATAAAATTATATCAAGAATATCAAATTTCACCCTTGCGACAATGGTAACATAACAGGAATCACAATGACACAATTTTTGAACAAGATGATGAACCATCAGCCAGGTTATTATCCACTTGACTGTGCCACACATCTAATATACGCTAATAATGTATTTTAATTGTAATTAGTTTGGGTTTAATTTGGATAGGGCTTTAGCTCAATGTAGTAGGAGAGAACGAGAACACGAACAACGAAACATATCTCACGCTCTGACTTCTGATGGTGTACTTGATATACCTCAAATAACACCAGCCGTGACAACTTCTCCGGTTGACCAAGAAGATTCTTCTTAGCCTCACGTAATGATATGATATTCGGACAAGTTCATGGACCATCTGTCAGGTCATTATCAACCTGCCTGTACATAAAATCTTTTCTCCTCCCATGTATTTTAGTTGTGTTTATTTTTGTGTTTAAATTTGGATAGGGCTTTAGCTCAACGCAAAAGGAGAGAACGAGATCAAGAACAACGAAACATATCTCATGCTCTGACTTCTGACGGTGTACTTGATATATCTCAAATAACACCAGCCGTGACAACTTCTCCGATTGAACAAGAAGAGTCTGTCTCAGCCTCGCGTAATGATATGATTTCCGGACAAATTCTTGGACCATCTGTTAGGTCATTATCAACCCGCCTGTACATAAAATCTTTTCTCCTCCCAAGTATTTTAGTTGTATTTATTTTTGTGTTTAAATTTGGATAGGGCTTTAGCCCAACGCAAAAGGAGACAACGAGAACAAGAACAACGAAACATATCTCACGCTCTGACTTCTGACGGTGTACTTGATATACCTCAAATAACACCAGCCGTGACAACTTCTCCAGTTGACCACGAAGATGCTGTCTCAGACTCGCGTAACTATATGATTTCCGGACAAGTTCTTGGACCATCTGTCAAGTCATTATCAACCCGCCTGTACATAAAATCTTTTCTCCTCCCATGTATTTTAGTTGTGTTTATTTTTGTGTTTAAATTTGGATAGGGCTTTAGCCCAATGCAAAAGGAGAGAACGAGAACAAGAACACCGAAACATATCTCACGCTCTGACTTCTGACGGTGTACTTGATATACCTCAAATACCACCAGCCGTGACAACTTCTCCGGTTGAACAAGAAGATTTTGTCTCAGCCTCGCGTAACGATATGATTTCCCGACAAGTTTCTGGACCATCTGTCAGGTCATTATCAACCCGCCTGTACATAAAATCTTTTCTCCTCCCATGTATTTTAGTTGTGTTTATTTTTGTGTTTAAATTTGGATAGGGCTTTAGCCCAACGCAAAAGGAGAGAACGAGAACAAGAACAACGAAACATACCTCACGCTCTGACTTCTAACGGTGTACTTGATATACCTCAAATAACACCAGCCGTGACAACTTCTTCGGTTGACCACGAAGATGATGTCTCAGCCTCGCGTAACGATATGATTTCCGAACAAGTTCTTGGACCATCTTTCAGGTCATTATCAACCCGCCTGTACATAAAATCTTTTATCCTCCCATGTATTTTAGTTGTGTTTATTTTTGTGTTTAAATTTGGATAGGGCTTTAGCTCAACGCAAAAGGAGAGAACGAGAACAAATACAAGCAAACACATCTCGATATATGACTCCTACCAGTGTACTCGATATGCCTCAAAGCACATATGCAGTACCAACTTCTCCCGTTGAACATGAAGATGAGGTCTCAGCCTCGCACAACGATACGATATGTGCTGAAGATGATGAACCATCTGCCAGGTTATTATTCATAAGAGCTACTCTGCTTTAATGTAACTTAATTTTATTTAATTATTATGGTTTTATTTTGGCTAGGTGTTTAGCTCAATGTCAAAGGAGAGAATGAGAAAAAGCTCAATGAAACATATCTCGATATATGACTCCTATCCGTATACCTCAAATAACACCTGGATTAATAACTTCTCCAGTTGAACAAGAAGACGCTGGCTCATCCTCGATCTTCCGATGTCGGTGAACTCAGCATGGCTCTGGTCCACCAACGCAGGTTGATTTTGGTTGGCACTATCTTGGATTAATGAACATTTCATGCCCTCATTGTTCAGCCTTACACTGGTTGGATGAACAGTTGTCGAAGTCAACTTTGAGAACACATCTTTTTGGACCATGTTGTTTGCAAGGAAAAGTAAAATTGCCGAAATTTAATGAACCCCCTCCAGCACTTCGAGAATTATATGATGGTGACAGAGAGGCATCAAAATCATTTCGAATGTATACTCGGGAGTATAATGTAGCTAATGCATTTACCAGCCTTGGTGTGACAATGGATCAAAGATTGATTGCTGACAGAGGCCCGAACATATTTACTATTCATGGAGAATTACGCCATCGAACAGGATCACTTCTGTCCCAACCGGATCAAACAGCAAGTTATTGTCAACTTTACATATATGATCCGGATTCTGCTATGGAGTTCCGAAGTAATAGAAATCCACATTTGAGCAAGGATGTCTTACAAATTATTCAAAATTGTTTATCGGGCATAAATCCATTCATCAAACTATATTGTCAGGCGTATTCTGTTTTATCTCAAGCAGATTCATGTGGTCATGATCTTCTTGTATATCTGCATTACAATTCAAACAAGGATCGTCGCCGTTATAACCTCCCAACCGTAGATGAGATTGCGGTTATTTTACATGGCGATGGCTATCGACCTTCCAGGATGCGAGATATAGTTTTACATCTTCGAGGAAATCATCAATTAATGCAAATCAATGAGACTCATCCTGCATACTTACCATTACACTATGTCTTATTATTTCCTGATGGTCAGCTTGGATGGGAACCTGAGTTGAAGCAGTGGGATCCAGTTCAAAACATATCCTCAAGTAGACGCCTGACCATGTGTGAGTTTTATAGCTGCAGTCTGTTTGAAAGACAGAACAAGTATTCTTCAATTTTGAGAGCTGGAAAGTTATTCCAGGAGTTCATAGTTGATGCTTGGGCAGCAATTGAGCAACATCATTTGACATTCATCAAACTTCTGCAATGAAAACTCCGCTCAGAGCTCTATCAGGGTTTTGCAGATATCGATGCATATGCCAGATGCGACCAAATTAGACAGCACATGATACTTCCTTCATCTTTCACTGGCAGTGCACGTCACACGTTTGAAATATTTCAAGACTCGATGGCTATCACACGTTATAACCAGCACCTGGATATTTTTCTTACCATTACCGCAAATCCAAAGTGGCCAGAAATTACTTCGGATCTACTGCCCAATCAAAAGGCTACCAACCGTCTAGATGTAGTCGCACGTGTATTTGAGTTAAAAAGAAAGGCTTTGATGAAGGAGATTGATGGTAATAATGTATTTGGAAAGAAAGTAGCACATGTATTTACAATTGAATTTCAGAAACAGGGTCTTCCACATATGCATGCTCTTTTGTTTCTTCGTGGACCCGATAAGATTCATACATGTGATCAAGTGGATAGAATTGTATGTGCTGAATTTCCTGATCCTGCTCAAGATCCTGCATTATTCGATACTGTGTCAAAATGTATGGTACATGGACCATGTGGTGCTCAGAATCCAAATGCTTCATGTATGGAAAATGGTAAGTGTACTAAGAAATACCCTCGAAATTATGAAGATGCAACAACCTTGGATCGTGATGGATATCCTATTTACCGTCGTCATAGTAATGGGCATCTATATACTGTAAGGGGGCATCAGGTTGATAACCGAGATGTTCTGCCGCACAACAGGTATCTCTCAAGGCGCTTTAACTGCCACATTAATGTCGAAGTTTGTGCTGGGGTAAGATGTGTGAAGTACATTCATAAGTATATTTATAAAGGTCATGATCGGACCACAATGGTATTGGGTGCAGTAAATGAGATCCAACAATACCTTGATGCAAGATATATTGGACCACCTGAGGCAGCCTGGCGAATATTTGAGCATCCTTTGCATCAAGAGAGTCCGTCAGTTCAAAGATTGATACTTCATTTACCAGGGCAACACCGTGTTATTTTTGATCCAGATGAAGATGTAGATGAATAAGGTCTAGGGCTGAAAATGATAAGACAATTTTGACTGATTTTTTACAAGTTGCGCTTTACATGAGTCTGCACATGATCTCACATATCAAGAATTTCCTCAAAAGTTTGTGTGGCATTCGTCAACAAAGGTCTGGACTCCAAGACAAACTGGATATGCAATTGGTAGAATGTATTTTGCCTCCCCTAATTCTGGTGAGAGATTTTATCTACGGTTGCTACTAACAGTTGTTAAAGGGCCAACATCGTGGGAAAATTTACGCACATTCAATTCTATCGAGTACCCTACATTCAAAGCAACATGTATTGCAAGAGGTCTTCTTGAAGATGATTCCGAGTGGAGACAATGTCTTTCCGAGGCTTCAATTATGAAAACAGGATATCAATTACGAAGACTGTTTTGTATTATTCTTATCGAATGTGTGTCGATCGACCCCCTTGCATTATGGAATGAATTTTCAATGCACATTTACGATGATCTTCCACATAAATTACAAACTTTATTTGCAATTTCTACCCCAACTCAAGGCCAACTTGAAGATTATGGATTATTCCTTATCAATGAATTGCTTGAGGAGTACGGTAAGTGTCTATCCGACTTTCCACCAATGCCACTTCCTGCTGGAGATTGGAATGCAATTGTTGGCAATAGATTGTTGCATGAACATCAGGAACTTATAAATAAAGCGAAACAATTGGATGTACAAAAAGACATTGATTGCCTCAATGATGCACAACGCAATGCTTATTCAGCAATTACTTCATCAGTATTTGAAAATAAAGGTACTACATTCTTCTTGAGCGGCGGTGCTGGAACTGGAAAGACTTTTTTGTACAATGCAATAGCAACAATGTTGTGTAGTCTTGGAAATATAGTTTTCACCGTCGCGTCTTCCGGTATTGCATCATTGCTACTTAGCGGATGTCGGACTGCACATTCCACATTTCGTATCCCGTTAGATGTGCATGATACTTTAATTTGTAATTTTAGCAAGCAATCCATGCAAGCTCAATTATTCAGAAAAGCAAAACTTATAATATGGGATGAAGTACCTATGCAATATCGGCACTATGTTGAGGCAGTCGATCGATCGTTACAAGATAAGTGTGATAACCCCAGAGCATTTGGTGGTATTACTGTTGTTCTTGGTGGGGATTTCCGACAAATCTTGCTCGTCATACCAAAGAGGGTTCGAGAAGAAATTGTTGGCGCCTCATTGAGACGATCTGTATTATGGTGCTCTGTACAAGTTTTGATCTTGGATCAAAATATGCGGTTAAATAACTCATCTGTTGAGAATGCAAATTTTGCAAAATTTATTTTGGAGGTATTTTATTCCATGCGTAATTTAATTTTACTTACTATTTTTATCTTAGCCATTCCTTAACTAAAATTATATCTATATGTATTAGGTTGGGACAAATCCTACAGAAGTGGTAGAACTTCCTTCTAACATATTCAGGTGCAAGGATTTAAACGAGTTAATACTTCAAATTTATCCGCAGCTTGATATTAAGGGTGCCGTGACTCCGGCATACCTTACTGAACGAATAATTCTTTCTGCACGGAATGATGATGTTACTTTTATAAATGCTGATGCATTAAACATTTTTCCGGGACAGAAGATTACGTATCAAGCTGCAGACAGTTTTTCTGAAAATGATGAAACCGGTCCAACCATTATGAATAGATATCCAACTAAGTACATATACTCTTTGGATCCTCCTGGGTTGCCACAATTTACACTTGAGCTTAAGGTTGGGTGTCCAATTATTTTATTAAGAAATATTGCACCTAAAGACGGGCTCTGCAATGGTACTCGATTGATGGTTGTCAGATGTGCATTACGTGTCATTGAAGCTCAAATTTTAAATGGGGATAAAGCCGGTTGTTTTGTGTTTATTCCAAGAATATCTTTGTCACCATCGGCTACAAAATTACCTTTTCATATGACAAGAAGGCAGTTTTATATCCTTGTTACATATTCTATGACGATTAATAAAGCCCAAGGACAATCTGTAAAATTCGTTGGAGTTGATTTGCGGACCCCAGTTTTCAGTCATGGACATCTTTATGTTGCACTTTCAAGGTGCACATCTTTTGATCGTGTATGTGTCCTTCTTCAGCCCAACATAAATAACACAGTAAACATCGTTTACCCAGAAGTTCTGCTATGATTTACAATGTATGATAAAAATTGTATGTAAGTTTTTTAACTTTCTTTCTTTACATTGTTTTATTTTTATTATTTGTTTAAATGATCTTTTAAAAAATTATTATCGATTGTTGTCTAACATGCAGGTATATCATTATCATACGTTACCAAGCTTTAAAATGTGGACACACATTACCATATATGGCAGGGTAAGAAATTTTTTCCTTTACTACATTTCATTGCATGACTTAATAGTTTTCGGTATGAATTGTTTGATAAAATATATTGGTTTGTATTTTTATATAGATAGATGATGATGAAGATTTGGCAAAAACTGTAAGTTTCTTATCATAATTCTACATTATATTTTTAATCTACTATGTTTGCATTAACATTTTTCTTCTCACAGGTTCTGTTACTTCAAAACAATCACATAAATGTCAAGCTACGGGGTTATATCGGATTTTGGTTTGATAAGGTATGCATACCGTTACAAACATTCCCATTTTGAAATTAAAAATTAGTGACTGTTTATTATTATTATTATTTCCAGTAAATTGCTAAAAGAACTTTACAAGCAACGGCGACGAGTCACATTGAAGACAAAGCAATCTTCTTTTCCGAGGTAATATAAAAATCTTAGATTTTGTTTTTCAAAATATCTTGTTCATTGACCATCCAAATACTTTTTTTGTTATAGAAGTGGAAGATGGTTCTTGCCGAGCTTGCTTGGTTCCAGAAAGCACGACATCCACCACTCCAACGAAAAAAGGTAAATAAATGTATAAATTTAAAATTTTCCATATTATCAAATATATATTAATTTTTCTAAGAAATTTATGTTCTTAATTTATCTAAGTTATTGCTCATCCTATTAACTCTCCACTTTGGATTGAGCTTGACACGCCATCTTTTTATAATGTGATGATGAAAAGTTTTTCTGCTTAAACATGATGAAGGTAATAAAAGTGAGTTGTACAAAGTAATTAGATATATCTTCGTTTCTAATTTTTCTATTCTAATCTATGATTTTATTTTTTATTTTCAGGACACACGGCACTAGCTTCATATGTAAATTTTGTTGGTTTTAAATGCCTGTGTGAGAGATGGTGAGAGATGGTGTTTTTGAAGTTGGACTGCATGGTTCAATCCAAAATGTATTTTTGTGTATATTTGTTCATAGTTAAGGGTTTTTTCTTTTAGCATATAGTTTAGGTTGTGTGATATTATAAGCTGATGTACAAAAATGTTGTCTTAACTACTACTCTCGCACTGTTCTGCTTATAGACCACTTCTATTTATTGAGTTAACTCAATTGTTACCATGTTTTTACTCCAGGACAGGGTGCTCTTGCATTCAGCTCTTTGGTTCAACAATCTATCTTCATTTTTCATTTCATTGGATTGGGTGTTTTGTAAATTTTTGCTCAACTGAATGGCATGCGTCAGCTAAATTTTTTTCCGCTAATTTGTTGTTTCACGCTGAAGACGTGTAGTTGGATACAACGATCGATGACTTCGTGTTTGATTATAACGAACGTATGTGAACGATTTGATGTGGTGCTACGTGTTTGTAGGGGTGGCAAGCTCGTAAATAATCAATGGATTACTTAGTCAAAGTGATGGATAAATGTGCAAAGAAGACTTGTTAAAGAGATGGAGAAATTGCAATTCATTTGCAATTTGCACGTGGGCAAAGATGGAGAGATATGGAGAGATCTCATTCATTCCAAAGAGATTGAAACAAATCAATTGGTGATTGTTTCAAATCCTATTCAAAGTTGAATTCCAATTTCATATTCAATTCAAATCCTACTACAACTCCTAATCAAATTTGAATTGCAATTGAAGATCAAATCAAATTTCTTTACACATCCAATTCAAATCTCAAATTCCTAAGACTATGGGATTTGGTGTGAGCCTAATAGATCTCATCTTACACCTATTTAAACCCCTCATCCATGAGAGAAGATTTTTTGAGGGCCATCAAAATTATATTGCGGCCAAAACACCAAGTAAGGGAGCAACATACCACGGCCAACCAAAACCCTAGTTTAGCCATCATATTTCCGCAAACAATCATATTCAACATCCCTTTCTGAAAACATCCAAGGCCAAAAATAATCCTCCTAGCCGCAAGAAGCCTAGCAAGCTCCTCCTCCTAGCCACAAGCTCCATTGCCTATTCTCCATGCCGCAACTTCCCAAGGCTTTGCCGAATTAAGTGACCAAGTTCCTCATCTTCAAAAAGCTCCATTGGCCAATAATCTCCCTAAGCTGCAATCCTTGACCTCTCAAGATCATCAAGGCCGCACAAGTTCCAAGAGCAAGCTTCTACATGCAAAGCTAAAAGCAACAGACCGCAACTTTTCCTAAGTGCAAAGCAAAGCCCTCAAGTCAA